>RJWM01040417.1:0-15508 GCA_004363535.1 Dasyprocta punctata
TGTTTGAAGTTGCTTCTGCATTTTCTAATCTGTTCCAATGATCTTCTGATATGCTTTTTTTACCAGTATTATGTGCTTTTCATCATGGTAGCTTTGCAATATAATTTCAAATCAGGGATTGTGATGGCTCCTGTCTTGCACTTGTTGCTCAGAATTGCTTTTGCTATTCTAGGTCTCTTTTAGTTCCAAGTCAGTTTTAAGAATATTTTCTCTAGTTCTGTGAGGTATGCTAATAGTATTTTCATTGGGATTGCATTAAATCTATATAACAATTTTGGGAGTGTGGCCATTTTCACTATGTTCTTTCTTCCTATCCAACAGCAAGTGATATCTTTCTATTTTCTGATATTCTCTTGGGTGTCTTTTTTCAGAGTGTTGTAATTTTCAATGTAGAAATCTTTTACTTCCTCTGTTAGATTGATTCCTAAGTATTTCATTTTTTTTTGGATGCTATTGTGTAAAGTGTGGTTTCCTTAATTTTTCCCTCGGTAAATTTATTGGTGTACAGGAATGCTTGATTTTTGAGTGATGACTTTGTATCCACCTATGTGGCTGAATTTGATTATTAAAGCTAGAAGATTTTTGGTGGACTTTGTGGGTCTTCTATGTAGTGTATCATGTCAAAGGCAAATAACCATGATTTAACTTCTTCCTTTCCAACGCTTATTCCTTTTATTTCTTTTCCTTGTATAATTGCTTGGGTTAATATTTTCAGAAATACATTAAACAGGAGTGATGATAATGGACATCAATATCTTTTTCCTGATTTTAATGCGAATGCTTTCTGTTTTCTACTATTTAGTATTATGTTAGCTGTTAGTTTGTCATAGATGATATTTATCAGATTGAGGTAAAGACTTTCTATTCCAATTTTGTGTAGGGTTTTTATCATGAATGGGTGTTGGAGTTTGTGAAAATTTTCTGCACCTATTGAGATGATCATGTGATTTTTGTCTTTCAATCTGTTGATATGGTGAATTGCATTTATTGATTTGCATATTTGAAACATCCCTGCATTTCTGGGATGAGTCCCACTTGGATTCACAATGTATAATCTTGATGATTTACAGAATTCTGTTTGCTAGTATCTTAATGAGGATTTTTGCATCTATTTTCATTAGGGAGATTGGTCTATAGTTCTCTTTTTTGGTTGGTTATTTGTCTGGTTTTGTATCAGGCTAATACTTACCTCCAGGAATGAGTTAGGATTATGGCTTCCCTTTTAATTTCATTAAAGAGTTTGAGAAGTAATGGCATTAGATCTTCTCTAAATTTCTTGTAGAATTCAGCAGTGACTCCATCACAACCTGGGCTTTTCTTTTTTGATAAGTATTATTTAAATTTATTTATTTATTTATTTATTTTTTGGTACCTGGGACTAAACTCACAATTTCACACCTGCCAGGCAGGCACTTAGGCCACTGAGCTAAATCCCTGGCCCTCTTTTTTGATAAATTTTAAATTACATTTTCAATTTCATTAATTGATATTGAGTTATTTAGAATTTTTATATATTCTTGATTCAACTTTGATAATTTGTATGTACCTAGGAATCTGTCCACTTCCTCTGTGTTGTCCATCTTATCAGAGTAAAGATACTCAAAGAAGGTATTCATGATCCTCTGAATTTCCACAGAATTCTTAGTGATTTCACCCTTTTCATTCCCAACTGCATGAATCTGAATCTTTTCCTTTCATTTTTAAAATAATGTTGGCTAAGGATTTATTAATTTTATTGAATCTTACAAAAAACCAACCCTTTTTTTTTTTTTTTTTTTTTTTGCGGTACCGGGGATTGAACTCACAACCTCGTGCCTGCTGGGGCAGGCGCTTAAGCCACTGAGCCAAACTCCCTGGCCCAAAAAACCAACCCTTTGATTCATGGATTCTTTGTATTGTTTTCTTAGTCTCAATTGCATTAATTTCTACTCTGCTCTTTATAATTTCTTCCCTCTTATGGGCTTTTGGGCTTGACTTGTTCTTTTTTTTAGAAGCTTGAGGTTCAGATCTAAGTTGTTTATTTGAGTTCATGTTGTTTTTCTCACATGAGAGTTCACCAGTATAAATTTCTCTTTTAGGACTGCTTTCATTGCATCCCGTGTGTTCCAGTATGTTGTACTGGCATTATCATTTAATTGCAGATACTGTTTAATTTATTCTTTAATTTTGTTTGTGAATCACAGGTTGTTCAGGAGGGTATTATTTAATTTCCAAGTTTATTCAGCTCTCATGGTTTATTTTGCCATTAATTTCCAATTTTATTGTGCTATGGTCTGATAACATGCCTAGGATAATTTCAGTTCTTTTGCATTTACTTATGGTCTTGTATGTGGTCTATTTTAGAGACCATTCCATGCACAGCTGAGAAGAATGTGTATTTTGGTGTTGTTGGGTGCAACATTCTGTAAACATCTACTAAGTCCATTTGTTCACAGGTTTGGTTCAGTTCTGATATTTCTTTGCTGATATTTTGTCTGGTTCTTCTGTCTATTTGTGACAGTGGGATATTAAGTTCCCCATTTCAATTGTGTCAGTGCTTACTTGATTTTTTATGTTCATTAATATTTGTATTACATAGTTGGGTGCTCCTATATTTGGTTCATATATATTCATGATTGTTATCTCTTCTTGAGATTTTCCCTTAATTAGTATGTAAGAGACCTTTATCTGTTTTGATCAGCCTTGGTTTGAAGTTCACATTGTGTGCAAATAAAATAGCTACCCCTGCTTTTTTCTGGGATCCTGTTGCACAGAGTATTGTTTTCCATGCTTTGTGTTTCAGCTTGTAAATTTCTTTTTGAGTTAAATGTGTTTCTTGTATACAGTATATGGATTTTGTTTCTTGATCAATTCTGCTAGTCTGTTTCTTTTGATTGGTGAATTGAGACCATGTACATTGATGGTTATAACCTAACCAGGCTGTATTATATTCCTGGTGTAGGTTTCCCGTGTTTTTCCTTTGTTTCATTGCTTGTCCTGCCTGGTGTGTGTTCTTGAAATTGTGGTCATTTCTATCTCTTCATAGATTATCTTTCAGTATGCTTTGTAGAACTGATTTGGTGGTCATGAATTTCTTCAACTGTTTTTTGCCATGGAAATATCTTATTTCTCCATTAATTTTGAAAGATAGTTTTGCAGGGTACATCAACCTGGGTTGGAAATTGTTTTCTTTTAGGATTTAAAATAGTTCATGCCAAGCTCTTCTTGACTTGAGGGTTTATGTTGAGAAATCTGCTGTGATTCTGATGGGCTTTCCTCTACTCTAGCTACTTTTAATATTCTATTCTTGTGCTGAATTTCTGGAATCTTGATTATTATATGCTTTGGTGTAGATTTATTTTGGTCATGACTATTTGGAGTTCTACATACTTCATATATTTTTATGTCAAATTGTTTTTAATGCCTGGGAAATCTTCTGCTATCACTTCTGTAAACAGTATTTTTATGTCATTTGTACTGACTCCTGCTTTTTTTTTTTTTTTTACTCCAATCACTCTTTTGTTATCCTTCTTTGCATCATCTTTCAGCTGTTGAATTTTTTTCCCCAGTCCCTTGCTATTTTTAAGAGAGCTTTCCTTTCCTGATTGCTAGGTATGCTCCTGTCTTCTAGGTCTGATATTCTACTTCACTTTCATTTATGTGGCTTTACAAACTTTCAAAGGAATTTTTAATTTCCTGTATATCTGTTTGAATCTGTTTCATGCATTCCATTACTTTCCTATGTTGTGTATTTTTGGTTTCCATCATTTTCCTATGCTCATATCTACTTTAGATTTGCTGAGCAAGTCTTTCATTATGGTCATTATCTCTTATTTTACCTGAGACATTATTTTTGATCTGATTTCCTCTATGCCTAATAGATTTATTTCTTTACTTCTATTGCTATCATTTCAAAAATTTCAGGTGTGTGGCTTCTATTTTCCTCTATACTGTTGTCCACTGTACTTGTTCTGGGCAGGCTGGAGGTCTGGGTTTGCATTTCACTTCTGAGTCTTGTCATTTTCTGTTTTTTGAATTATAATTTTTTTCTATGTTGATTCTTGTAAGGTTTTATAGTACACAGCTTTATCATTAATATCAAGGCCTCCTTAGGAAATGTCTGTTCTTTAGGAATGTCTTCTAGATGTAGGAGGTTCCTGGGTTTTATGTCTGTCCTAAGATCCTACTCTCCCAGTTTATTAAAGGTGAGATGTTGGTATTTATTTGACTCAGTCCCCAGTCCTTTGGTACTAGATTATGATGATGGTTACTACCTCAGACTTTCCCAGTGTTGTCATACAGAGGATAATGACTGATTATAGCAGGTATGACACCCTATCTAAAGTAATACAAATAGCAATAACAACAGTATCAAGCAGAGCTTAGAAATGGACAAACTGTGATAACTCTTAATTTGGTACCTTTAGCGATAGGAGCAAGATCTAAAGTTATATAACAACCCAACATAAGTTGTGAGCTCCTATGTAAAGCATTTTCCCTTCATAAGGTGGTTTTACCCTGTGTTGAGGAAATTTAAGTGGGATAGTGAATAAAACAGAGATGAATGAAGAGAAATATAGTAGAAGCAAGGCTGGAGGACAAAGGATAATCATACAAACTTTGGAAAACTAGAGAAGAGAGTGGAAGAGAAAGATTGAAGGAATAATCAAAGGATTATCAAAGCTAAGTAGAAAGACAGGAAAGCATATTCACTCACATGAAAGTATCATTAAATCAAGACAGATAACTGAGCAAAGGGAAAAAGAAGATAAATAGATTAGAAAAATATAGGTAAAAGACCTTAAAAGAGGAAGGAAAATGAAACAAACCAGCAAAGAAAAGAAAAAAATAATAAAAAACAAAATTCTCTTGATGTCTAGAGAGAGCCTAAAACCACTGGTAACTCCACCAGTTCTGCTGTATAGTTAGTGCTGGATATGGGGCCTCCAGATGTGGCAGGCTGGTGCCAGAGTCTTCAGCCAGTACTTTCTATATGTCCCTTGATGGCCCGCCAACTTCTCACCTTGTTTGTCTCTTGTGTCTCTCTTCCAGTTGCTGTGCTGCTCTCAGGCAGAGATAAGGAGCTGCTCCTAGTCCTGTGCAAAACTGAATCATTCTTGTCTTTGTACAGCCTCCTGTATTCCTCTTCCACTCATTCATCTCTGTCCTCTCAGGTTGCTTGTTGCAGGGTGGAGTGGGGTACTGTGTTGTGGGATGATCCTCTGCTCTTAAAGCTATTGTCCAAGGCTTCTCAGTCCCAATTCTATTTCTTCTAATAATGGGAATGCACTAACCTCCTACTCATTGCTGTGCATGGCACAGTGCTGCTTAAATCCTGTGTCCCTCAAACTACTGGTGGCAGAGCTGGGGCACCATGCTGTTTCACTCTGTGCTTTCACTAGCACCTCTGCCACCACCACCACCACCACCCATGCTGTGGTCCGTAACCATGACTCACTGCTTCTGCCACTGCTGCTTGTTGCAGAGTGAGGTGGGGTGGGGTGCAGTGGCTGGCTTTCTGTTCCTGCAGCTGCATGGGGACAGCCCAGAGCTTCTTGATCTTGTCATTCAAGGTTGTTTAAGTCCCTTATCCTGTTCCTGTAGCCACCAGTCACGTGGTGGGAGGGGTCATGCTGTTCTACTCTGTGCTTTCGCTAATATGTTTTCTGCCACCTCCACCCACCTCTGCTGTAGTCTGTAACTTCTTGTTGCTGGGCAAGGTGGGGTGGAGTGGTATGGGATGATTTTCTGCTCCTTCCACTAGCGTGGGGACAGCTCAGGCTGCTCAGTCCCATGGTGCAAGGCTGCTTAAGTCCATCTCCCTCTAACCACTCATCATGGGGCAGGAGGGGTTGTGCTATTGCATTCACGACCTGCTCCTGCAGTCTTTAATGTTGTCCCTAGAGGTTCAAATTAGTGCTATGGTGCATGAAAGGAGAGGGGAGAAGAGAAGAGAAGAGAAGAGAAGAGAAGAGAAGAGAAGAGAAGAGAAGAGAAGAGAAAAGAGAAAAAAAGGGTGGCTGCTTGTCAAGGTAGGAGTAGCTCACTTGGTCCTGTGTGTGATGGCAGAATTTTCTGCCAGGCTGCAGTGCCATCTGTTTGGAGGAAGGCAAAAGAGGCAGGAGACCTTATATCCCAAGTCTGCCCTGTTGATATAGAGGAAGGCATTCCCAACCTCTATATGTTCTAAACGCTGTTTATAGTCTCTAAAATTGAGGAATGAATTCTAGGAACAATGGAGGTTAAGAGTAGGAAGAATTTGTTAGAGTTTTATGGTGCAATAGAGAAGCTGAATGAAAGAGAAAGTGAAAGTGGCCTTTTTATTGAGGATGCAAAGAGGAGCCCACAACCCGTGGGGGTTTGGCTTTTTCCTCTGATGGGTTACAGAGCAGCAGAGGGTTACATGACCTCTGACTGGAAATGGCACATGAGGCAGACATTGACGATGTGAGAGGAACTGATTGGAATTTTCTTCATGGGCAAATAGGAAAAGAAGTTTCAATTTGGGCCAAAGGGGAATAGGAGGAAGTGGCTATCAGGGTAAGCGTTCCTGCTTTGGCCTTCCTCCAGGTTATTAGACCATCATCATAATTGTACAATAATTTATACTAGGGCAAAAACCTTTCAGAATTTAATGAGAGAAAGAAAGCTTTTGTCTAAGAAGGAGAGAAGGGGCACAGAAAGTAGGTTGCCTGTTGACTCTGCTTCTCAAAGGTGTTTTATTGAGCAAAGCCATGAGGTGAGGCATGTCAGTTAACTAATAAAGTTACAAGTATAGTCTCTTAGGTAATACTGATCTAATGAGAAGTCACAAGATGAGTGTGAGGTGGAACAAAACTGTGGTCAACCAATAGGATGCCAAGAAATATAGTTGTTTAGGTATATTGATTAAATGGGAATCAAATTGTGAAGCAAGTCAGGTAGCATGGATAAGGGACAAGAACTTTCCTGGAAGGGGTGGAGTAAGGAGGTCTGAACCTGCACCCCTGGGAAACTCATATATCTGTTTAGACTATCAATCACTGTTACTCACCCCTAGAGGAACCACATGGGTGAGTAGTTCCTTTTCTTGAAGCCTGGCCTTCAGCGAATGTGCCTGTAGCCACAGCTGTCTTCTGTATTGACTTCTGACTGCCTACAATATTTCTACCTAACTTACCTATATATAATACCATGTGGTTTGATTTAGCCACACTATTTTAGTCTACTTTTTTCCTTTTCTCTTTTTAAATTTCCTAGTATGAGCTGGGAGTGGTGGCACATACCTTTAATCCCAGCACTCGGGAGGCTGAGATAGGAGGAGCGTTGTGAGTTCGAGGCTGGCTTGGGCTACACAGTGCGACCCTGCCTCAAAAAACCAGGGCTGGGAGTTTGGCTCAGTGACTTAAGTGCCTGTCTGACAGGCACGAGGTTGTGAGTTCAATGCCCGGTGCCGAAAAAAAAAAAAATTTCCTAGTATGGCAGTCCTGTTCTGCCCATGGTTGAGAGACCCATTGGCAGCCCTGTGGGCTGGTTCGCTATTTTATTAAGTCCTGTATCTGCATTTTGTCTTTTATTTCAGATTGATTTTGGCTTCAGGATGTATGTGCCTCACTTTCTTCCAGTGACCTGTGCTTTCAGGTGAATTTCTCTGAGTAGCTCTGAATGTGGCTTCTCTTCTATTCAGCCTTGTCTCTTCCCACACTATTTCTCTGTCATTTTAAAGAGCTTACTATAATGGAGTTTACATTCACTGTAGGGAGTAGGTACATAACAAATATATCCTTTGTCTCCAAGTATTGCCTGTGTTTTATTTGAGGTCAGTGTTTTGTTTGTTGTTTGGTCTGTCTTTCTTTTCTTTTTTAAATAAGAGTTGAACGAAAATAGTGAGTACTCCAATTTAAAAAAAAATCATAGTAAAAAGCACTTTTCCATAAACTCCCTCTCACTTAAAATATATTATCCCATTGTGCTTCATACTTTCTCAAGTAGTTCTGGAAGTCTTCTTTTGTAACTTTATGATACATAGTAAAAAATACCCTGAATGTTGCTGTCAAATGACATCCAATGGGAAACCAGGCTTATAAAAACATGACGGTATGGCCACAACCACCTAATTTGTTGAATCTGGCACCATGTGACTTCTGGCTCTTCCCCAAAGTCAAAATTGTCACCAAAGATAGATGGTTTGAATCAGTTCAGGACACTGAGGCAGCCACAGTGGTGCAACCAAAGACATTCAGGAAAGAAGACATCCAAAGCTGCTTGAGAGAATGGCAAGAATTATGGTATAAGCATGTGCAAAGACAGAGGGAGTACTTTTGAGGGATTAATGGTAATATTTTTTATTGTAATAATTTTTAAAAATTTAAACATTTATTGTGTTTTTCCATCGCACCTGATATATTTCAAATTGCCCGCATTCTCCTGCTAAAGAGAATGGCACCAATGCTAGTTTCTCATAGAGAGATTCAGAGTTGTGAGAAGGCATAGAAAGATCAGTATTTCAGGTATCATTCAAGGGAAAACAAACAGGAGGACCTCAGCACTTGGCCTGGCTTAGTAGGACTGACAGAAGGCATACAATATTGAGGATTCCCACAACCTCTCAAGGAAAAAAAGAGATGTGAAGTGGATGCATGCACAGAAATAGAGGGAAAGCCTCAGAATCACTAGCTGGGATGACTGTGTCAGGTTGTTTCTTTCTCAAAGCCAGTGAATTAAGATTGCAGGAAATGATTGCTTTTATGAAACAGGTAAAGACAGCAGTGTAGTACTTCAAAGAATAAGGAAACATGGCACCATCAAAGAAACTCAATAATAGCATAGTAATTTTTATGGTTGGGGTATAAAATATGGCCCCAAAGGCTCATTGTGTTGAATGCTTGGTTACAAGTTTATGGGTTTGGGGAAGTATTGTGTCATGAGTGCTCTGACTTTGTCAGTGGGTCAATCTATTGATGAATTCATAGTTTGATAGACTTATTATTGGGGCAAGTGATGAATCTTAAGAGGTAATGCCTAACTGAATGGAGTAGGTTATAGAGCTAGGACCTTGGGAACTATATCTTGCCCTGGACCCTTCCTCATTTTCTTTCCCAGCTCCTTGGCTTCTTGACTTCTGTGAAGTGTGCAGCTTTGTTCAACTATGCTTTATTGACCACAATGCTTAGCTTTACCATAGACCCATGGTAATAAAGCACGATTTGACCATGGACTCAAACCTCTGAAACTGGCTCAAAATCTTTTTTCCTTCAAATTATTGTTCCCAGTTGTTATAGGTATGGTTCTGTGTCCCCCAAAAGCCTCATGTAATCATGGACAGGGTTGAGTGTGGTGTTTGTGATTGGTTTGTTGTCTGGCCCTAGGATTGGTGATGTGAGTGTTGTACCCATTCGGGGTGGAACCAATATACAGTGTAAGGTTGGGAGGAAAGCGCATTCTCTCTCTCTTGCTGGTTCCCACCTTGCTGTTTGTGACTGCCATGAGTGGCGGTTCTGCCATGCCACACTGCCTTGGAGCCAGCTGACTATGGACTGAAACCCCCAAGAAATGTAAGAAATAAACCTTTCCTTCCCTAATTTTGGGCATCAGGTATTCTGTCTCAGCAATGAGAGAAAAGTAACTGAGACAAATTTGGTACCAGTAGAGTGGGGTCATTGCTGTGACTAAACCTGACCATGTGGTTCAAGAGCCTTTAGAAATGGCTTGTAGAAAGAGTTTAGAAAGGTTTGGAGATGTTGCCTGAATGCATAGAGCTGGAACAGCTTATGTTCTGTAGGTTGGATTCTGGTCAGAGCTCAGGAAAGCAGAAGACTGATAGAAAGTTTACCGGTAAAGACCAGGCTAGGGAGGTTTCTGCTGGGAAGAAGGACTGCATTGGTCATTGAACTCCACATGATGTGTGTTACAGCTTGGCAGAAAGTTTGTCTGCATTTTGCTTGTGTCCAGAGACTTTGCCTGAGACTGAGATTAAGGACAGTGGACTGATTAATCTGGCAAAGGAAATTTTAAAGCAGTCAAATGTTGCGGCAGTGGTGTGGCTATTGTTTGGGGTTTTTAGCCAGATTTATGTGGCAAATCAATAGCAAAGAGCTCAGCAGAGTGATTTAAAATATGAGTTTGGCCAGGAAGTCACAGACTATAAAGATAGAGCTGAGAGCTCAACTGTTGAGAAGAAACAAAGAAATAAAAAAGATGACCTGTGGGAATCCAGGGAAGCAGCAGGCCTCCACCTTTTGCAGCTTCAAGCTGGCAAAAGTGAAAGAATTTGCTTGGAGGCAAAAGCTGCAGAATGCCATGTTCCAGAGCAGTGATGGAGGCTGCAGGAGGTTTCAAAGTGGCAGCAGCCACACCAGATTGCAGAATGGCAGTGGCATACAGAAGATTTTCCTCACAATCAAGTTCAGAGAGCTTAGTGATCTAGGCACTTGACACCTACAGCCAAGAGAGAGGAAAGCCTGGTTACTGCTCCAGCTGGCAGCAGACCTTGGCAGCATCCATGTGGTGCTGGTTTTAGGTGCAAGGAAAATGTGTAGCTTCCACCCTGACTTTAGAGGGCAATATGTAATAATGTAAGGGTGAAGCCAAGGGTGCAATGGAAAACCCAGAAGTTTGAAAAAGCCAGGAATGTGGATCATCCAAGAAAAGCTGTGAGAACCAAACAGAATGAGCTTAAGAGAGAAGTTATGAAAAATGGAGCCCCTGGAAGTGCCTCAGGGGTGGAATCACTCAAATCTTGCAACCAGATTGCTTCAGATGCTGAGCATAGAACTCCAGGACTTAATGTTTGCCCTGTTGAATTTTGTACTTGCTTTGGTTCCAATGCTTTGTATTCTCCTGTTTGTAACTTTTGGAATGGTAATGTTTACCTTGTGTCTTTACATGTTGGAAGTGTTTAACTTATCTTCATTTGTACAGGGGGTTACCTTTAAGAGTTTGCCATAGATCTTGAAGGAAATTTGGGACTTGGACTTTTCAGCAATGCTGAAACTGTTAGGACTGTGACAACTCTTGGGGATGGACTAAATGTCTTTTGTATAAAGGACATACATGAGTCTTTGGGGGTCTAGGGGTGGTATGTTATGGGTGTGGTCCTGTGTCCCCCGAAGCCTCATGCAATCATGGACAGGGTTGAGTATGACATTTGTGATTGGTTTGTTGTCTGGCCCTGGGATTGGTGATGTGAGTGTTGCACCCACCCAGGGGTGGAACCAACATACAGTGTAAGGTTGGGAGGAAGGTGCATCCTCTCTCCCTTGCTGGTTCACACCTTGCTGTTTGCAGTGGCCATGAATGGTGGCCCCACCATGCCACACAGCCTTGGAGCCAACTGAGTATGGACTGAATCCCTCAAGAACTGGAAGAAATAAATATTTCCTTCCCTATTTTGGATGTCAGGTATTCTGTCTCAGCAATGAGAGAAAAGTAACTAAGACATCAGTTATTTTATCACAGTGAAGGAAAGCCTTGAACACAATGAGCCTAAAGACATGGAGGACACAGAGAGCCAGTACAAACCAGTAACAAGTAAAGACATTGAATCAGCATAAAAATCTTCAAAAAAGTAAAGAAGAGCCCAGGAGCAGATGTCTTTACCACTGAGTTTTATCAAACTTTTACATAAGAACTAGTGTTCTTCTCGAATTATTCCACAAAATTGAAAGGGATATTTTTCTCAACTCTATGAGGCCAGATTAAACCAAAACATGGTTTTAAAAAAAAGAAAACACAGACTAATCACTCTGATAAAAATAAATTTAAAGATTTCCAACAAAACACAAGTAAATTGAACCAAATAGCATATAACAAATGATCACCATGATAAAGTGGGATTTAATACAGGTATGCAGTGATGGCTTGACATACATGAATCAATGAACATTACATCATATCAACAGAATGATAGAGAAAAACTATGATCACCTCAATAGATTCAAGAAAAGTCATCATTTCATGATTTAAAAAAATCTTCAAAAAACAGGGAAATGGTAGAATCATTACCTCTAAGATGTAGAACCATTAAAGAACATTTACTTTCACCAGTTTTTTTTCAATTTTTATATTTTGTTAGTATGTGTTTACGGTGCATAATGATTGTATGTTCGCTTCCCCTCCTCTCTCTCCCTGCAAAAGAAGTACAAATGGTCAACAAACACATGAAAAAAGTTTAACATCTCTGGTCATTAGATAGATACATATTAAAACCAATTGTAATTTAGTATTGGAAATCTTACCCATAGCAAAATGAGTGGAGAAACAAATTAAGGACAGGAGGAGATCAAATTAATATGACAGGAAGCAATCAAATTACCCATTTGCAACAAACAAAATTTTATATATAAAAACACCTAAAGACTCAAAAAAAAAAAAAAAACCTGCCAGAATGATAAAACCGAAGTAAGTTTACAGGATACACAAAAATCGATAGCTTTTTGAAAACCTAGCAAATAAAACAAGTTGTTGAGATAGAAATAAAGAAAGCAATCTGGTTCACATTTACACACCTAAAACCAAACCAAACCAAAACCAACCAACCAACCACCACCAACAACAGAAAAAAACACTAGAGATAAATTTAACTAAGAACATGAAAGATACCTATAGTGAAAATTATAGAACACTGATGAAAGAAATAGGACACACAAACAAAGTAATGGCATTCTATCCTTATCATTAAAGAATTAATATTATCAAAATTTCCATACTTCCCGAAGCAATTAGAAGCATTATATGTGACAAAGTTACAGCAACCAAAACATCATGGTCCAACAGGCAGATAGAAAAATATGAGAGTAGAGAATCCAAAAATCAATTCCCATGCTTATAGCCAACTTTTTATTGGCAGAGGCAACAACAACAAGAACAACAACAACAAAATTAGAAAAAGGAAAGTCTTTTCAATAAGTGATAAAACTGATTATCCATATAATATATGTGGAAGAATGAAACTTCCCTCTTGCTCTTATGATACATAAAACTTGAGGATCAAAGACTTAAATAAAACCGAGAAACTCTAAAGCTACTAGAATAAAACAAAGGGAACATGAAGCGGGACATTAGTTTGGGCAAGGGAGTTTTTGAATGTTACCACTAATGCACAAAAAACAAAAGCAAAAATTGATAAATGGGATTACATTAAACTAAAAAGCATCCGTGCAGCTGAGGTATCAGTCAACAGAGTGAAATGATGACCTATCAAATGGAAGAAAATATTTGCAAACTATTCATCTGAGAAGAAAATAATATCCAGAATATATAAAGAATTCAAACAAGTCAACAGAAAAGTATGTGATCTCTCTCTCTCTTCTTGGTCTGAATTTATTAAATAACTTTGTAAATGCAGTCAGAAAACTTATGTTCTTGGTAAAACACATGCATATATGTTATTTTCTTTCAATAACTGTTGTCGCTGAAACTGGATTGTGATAGGAAGTTAAAGCAAACATTTACAGAATCCTGAAAATCTCCAGCTCCCTACCTCTCCTCTAAGGTATCAATATCCAATTAGTGAGGCTGAATTCTCATACTATCTTGTGTCCTGACAGAAATAATTTTGAAAAGTATTAATGTTAGACTATTTCCCATGATGCTAACATAGAACTCATTAAATTAATTCAGTTAGATACACTTGGGGCAGGCATGTCTGCTTCCCTCTGTCTTTCTGGGAACATTACACTTCCCACCTCTGCCATTCCAATTCCTGGATGCTCTCTGTGAGTGATGAGAAACCCACCCACACCTTCCATGCCAGTGGCCAGCAGTAAGAAGCCCAATTTGTGGCAGCCACTGTCTAGAAATATTCCTTCTGTTTCCCAGATTGTGAATCAATAGGGTTTCTGTTTTGACGAGAGGGAGAATATTTGTAGAGGCAGGAGAAAGTACTCACATTTATCCATTAATAGGTATGTTATTTCTCTGGAAACATTCAGATCATACGCTATGTCTTCTGTTTCAGAATAACTCCCAGACACAACAACAACAAAACAATAGGCACAATGTACCAATTTTTAAAAGCACGTAGAGAGCAGCAATCTTTCTCTCTCCAATTATTTGCTGAGTGTGTATGCGAGCACGTGAGCTTTTTTTCTGAATAGTTCCTGATATGGCTTCAGGTTCATTGGTTTTTCACATTCAATAGCTAATATGCCGTTAACCGCAGTGTATTTTTCATTCCAAGTAATTTCCTCAATGTTTTGAAATTACCAGTGGGCCTATTTGATATCTTTCATTTATGTCCTCATCTAGCTGATGATTCCCTTTACATTTTTGAAAATATCAAACGTGTTTATTATTATCTTGTTATATCCTCATCTAGTTTCATAACTGTTATAATTTCTGGATATATTTCTATTGATTGATTCCCTATTTATAGGCCATATTTTTCTGACAATAAATTTTTATAGTACACGTGTGTGAGTTCTGAGATAATAAAAATTGCTGAATTTTTTTTTCAGTCAAGTGTTGGGTTCTTTCTATATGAGCTTAAATTCATTAGAGTCAGATCTCCCCAAGAAATGCTTTTAAACTTTGTTAGGCAGGGCCATAGAAGCTTGATGTGCAGGGCCAAATGACCCTCATCACTAAAGTTGCATAACTTCAAGGCATACACTCAATGTTTCACACGTTACAGATACTTCCACTGTGTCCTGCATGGGCCCCAGGAAATACTCTGCTTTCCCCCTTTTAGAGACTTTTCCCCCCTTCTGGTTCCAGGTAATATATGCACTCACAATTCAGAAATATATAAAACAAAGAAAAAGAAAACAAACCTGAAGAGATCCCTCTGTAGGTTTCCTCATTGCCTGTACATTCTAGTTGCCTGGAACGCCTTGAGCTCTGTATCCTCATCTCGACACTACTGCCTGGCTCCAGTTAGGATTGTGCTCTGCATTCTGTGCCCTGCTGACTGACTGCAGGGAGCAGAGTGATACAGGTATGCTCATTTCTGCTACGGAAAGCTGTTGTTTTATGTTTTCTCTGTGTTTTCTAGTTGTTGGCAGAAGTATGGATCTGATCCCTATCCTTTCCTGGTGGCCAGAAGCAAATCTTCACTTGTTCCTCCTAAAGTTAAGGTGGACAAGAGATTCTGATGTTTATGTTATTGCTTCAGTTTTAGCCCTAACTTTTATTTGAAGCCACACCAATCAACTGCCCAGTCGGAAATTGCTCCTACTCTTTAAAAAGTGAAACTTTCAGAAACTCTTTGATGCGTCATCACAAAGAAAGGATAAGTGTACTAAGTGTCAACCCCAAACCAGAATCCTTCAAAGCTCTTGATTGAGAAGCACTGTTAGAACATTCAGTCACAATGTCATATTTACCTCTCTCTCTTTCCTTTCCTTTTTCTTCCTTCCTTCCTTCCTTCTCTTTCTTTCTTTCTTCCTTTGCTCCTTCCTTCCTTTTCTTTCTTTTATTCTTTCCCTCTTTTTCTTTCTTTCTTTTACCTCTCAGTCTCTCTCCTTTTGCTTTCTTGCTTTCTTTCTTTCCTCTCATTCATTCTTTCTCTTTCTTTCCTTTCTCTCTTTCTTTCTTTCCTTTTCCTTTCATT
>RJWM01040418.1:0-15503 GCA_004363535.1 Dasyprocta punctata
ACTTCCATTGATACCATCATATAACAGTATTCATCACATATCAAAATATAAAAATGACATAGCCTCTGATACAACATCTGTTGATTATTTTGAACCAATTAAGTTACTTTGTAGTGCTGACTTCTTTTCTGTTACTAAATCTTTTGATTTATTTATTAGGAAAACATTCATATTGATTATCATATATCAGAATATGAATGAGTCCCCTATTAAATCAAAGCAAAGCTAAAGATATAAAAATATCTAAAGCATTTTTGAAATATTCATGATTAAAGAAAATTGTAGCTCTGATTGTATAATAATACTGAATTTTAGATAATAGGTAACCAGCCTTTGTTGTTCTGTGTCTAATATCATTGCAACCAATTTTAGAAAAAAAATTGGTCTCCTATATTTTTGCAATATGTACTCACACCTAATAGTAATAACAGTCACACAATCCTTGATCCCCAAAATGTTAGTAATATTTAAAATGTTTTCATTAATCACATGCCAGGCATAGTGCCATACAATTGAAATTTATTATTGCTCCTAATTATCACTATAACTCTACCAAACAGTTTCTATTGCTATTTCCCTCTGCCGGTGAAAAAATTTTAGAGATGTTAAGCAGTTTCACCAAGTTTCCATCATTAGACTCAGGTATGTTTTTTACTTTAAACGTAAGCTTATCACCAACATGCTTTCCTGCCAAATCAGGAAACTAGAAAGGCATCGTCCCATAAGGATGTGATATGAGTTGTGACTATGAGGATGCTAAAGCAGCTCCCTGTTGACTGTGCTTAAGAAGGATTCAGTGAGTCTTCACATGAGATTGCTGGCATGTGAAGCAGAAGGCACACTGAAGTAGAAAGAGCCCTGAATTCCAGAATCAACCTTTTCGTACTCCATCACTTCCATCATTGAGAGTCAGTAAATTTCCTATGGAACACTTTATTCCTCTCTTCTAAAGGGCCCAGAGTTCAAGAAGGAGCCCATAGTTTTAGAAGAACAGCAAAGCTACACCATGGCCTTGTACCATTTCTTGAAGTGAACACCAAGTAATCTCCATTGGTCAATTTGACATTGTTGTTGAACAACTGTCTACTTCAGACTCCTCTGAGCTGCAAAGCAATCAGATCCCAAGAAATGTAAGAGTTATGATTTACATTTACAAATTCAAGGCACTTAACAATTCTATGCTCACTCTAAAGAAAAAGGAAATTTTTGACCCTGAATAGTGAAATGACTTACCTGTGATCACAACTAGTAAGTGAAGGGGATGAGATGTGAATTCCAAGTCTAGCACTAGTCTCAGTATCCACAATACTCTAGATGACCTACACATACACTTCCATACTTCTCTGAAACCCAACTTGGACACTGTGGTTCTCACTGCTTTCAAGTTTATTGACCTTTCTGGAAATTTAACATTTCAGTAATTTTCTTGATTATATTTTCAAGAAAGTCTTTGTTTTCTCTTTCCCATTGGGAATAAAGTACTTCCATAAGGTAGAGCTTTCAGTGTCATAAAAGCTGAGGAAACCCTTTGCAGTGTCATGGTCTTAGGAGCAGAAACTCCATCTCTCATTTACCCTCTTGGGACTTATGCACTGGGTTCTGGATTCCATATTAATGGAGCTGGATGTTTTTGTTACTTCTTTTGACAGCATGTCTCACAGAATTGCATTAGGCTCCTGGTGTTTCTCATGTTTTAGATATTTGTGAGTCAGTGGGGTTTGGAAATGGAGAGACAACTCACCTTCCCGTTAGTGGGCTGACCAGTTTATAGTGAGTAGAAGCCCAAGGAGATATTTCACTTTCCACTTCCCACCATCAAAGGAGGGAGTGCGTCCAGGGGTGTGTTAGGAAAAGACAGCTGTCTGGTGCCTCCAGGGCAGCTGAGTGGGAATGGTGCCAGGGAATCTGGTGTGAAGAGACCTATGAGTATCGCATTTCATTCTGCATCTGTGCTCTCCTGTTGAAGGTCACACACAAAAACTGACCTAGTGACCTACCTACTGATTCGTTCAGTTTGGATATTCAGACTCTGAAAAGAATTTGTCTTCTGTGTTCTCCCTGAATTTCCTCAGACCTCTGCACCCCCACTTATTCACACAATACTCAATTCTTTGAGCTACAAAAATAACCTTGCTTTCAGAAGCCTGAGGGTACCCAGGTGAACATGCCTTCCTTGGAGGTTATTGTTCCCTTTCTGATTAACATCTAGACAGTTAAAACCATTTCTTATCACTAGAAATATCTAGTCATCTCCAACTTTATGCTTAAGTAACAGCCAGAATGTTTAATTTTTTAAGCAATCATATTGAGGCAAATAAGCTGGGCAAAGGAGAATATTCTTGAAGAATCATTAGCAATAAAAATATTTTCTCTTTTATAAAAGTTTTTTTTTCTTTAAAGAAGTGTTGCTGGCTCAGGGAACATAAGCAAGGGAAAGTAAGTAGTAACAGTGAGCAAGGGGAAACCGATTTAACTCACCTTTCCCTCCATCACTGCAGGAGCACTGCCAAAACTTCAGTAAAGTCAAGTGCTAACATTACCCCATGCTTTCTCTGCTGTGCCTGAAATTCTTCTCCTCCAAGCCAGCAAAATCTTTCTGTCATAGGTCTGTCTAATCCTGCTTCACCTGTGTCTTTTGCTTTTTTATATCACTTTGTTTTTCTTGGTACCAGGGATTGAACTCACGACTTCATGCTTGCCAGGCAGGTGTTGTGCCGCTGAGCTCTATCCCTGCCATATCACTCATTTTTTAACTTGTTGCTGTATGTAACATCTTACTTTGTCATTTTCATTATTTTGGAATGTAAATAAAAATATGTATTTTCTATATGTGTGTATATATAAATTATAAATTTATATATACACACAAATTACGTTTATATATTTATATGAATATAAGTTACACTTCCGGGAAGATGGCGGAGTAGTAGGATGCAGGGAGAACAGCCTCTCTGAGAGACACTGTCTAGACATGGGAACACACCATCTTGAGGAAAACAGAAAGGAGGGAGATGGGTTCCTTGGACCCAGGAGGAGCCTGAGGTCTGAATTGAACCCCACAGAGAGAGCAAAAAGAAAAAATTCAACTAAGAAGAAGGTGGTAGCTAGCGGAGCTTTCGCCTGGAGCCTGACTCACTACGCAAGGGGAGCTGTTGGAGCCCGAGGGTGAAGGGTCGTGGTGTTGTTGGCGGCTGAAGTCCCTGGGGACCTCTTCGGAACCATTCCTCGGTGGAGGAGAGCGGCAGGTGGGGAGGACTGAGCTGGCTGGTGGTGAGTGCAGAGGGCTTAGTCCTCCCGCGGGAGAGCAGTTTGCCAGACACCATTTTTGAGTCATGCCAGGCATCCCTGGGGTTAAAACTGTAACCAGCTTCCCCCAGCAGTTCCTAGCTGGGCGCAGACCGTGGAGACTGCCTGGATGGCTGTGAACCTGAGGAGGCTGCTTTCAGGGCAGGCCTGCTAAGGTTGTCTACTACTCCGTCCACGACCAGTTGCTGGCTTGCAGAGATACAGTGCCACGATTTGGGTTGCTGTCTCTGCAGGCTCTTTACCAGTGAATCCAGAGAGAACCCTGAAAGTGGACTTTTTTTTTTTTTTTTTTTTTTTTTTAGTGTGAGTGTGGTTTCTGCCCTCCCTTTGGGCCTGGTCTTGTTCTGTTCTCTTTTCTGTCTCTTTTGGTTTTCTTTTTCCTCAGTCTTCTGTAGTGGTTTCCCTGAGTTGGTGGACCCATCTTTGTTCTCCAACCTACTTGCAATCTCTTTTCCCTTTATCACTGGTAAGGGAACAATTTAAGAGGAAAAGATAATATGCAACAAATACTAGTCCACCCAGTTATATAAAACAATTATTAATTGACATGAAAAATCAAGTAAGCTTTAATACAACTGTACTGGGAGACCTCAATACATTGCTGTCACAAAAAGACAGGTGTGGAGTTCTTGGGATCCTCTGGGTAGAGTATCATGTCATCTGAAACAAAATCTATGTATCTAAAAAATTTGGTGTGACAGAGAAAAAAGAATTTTGAGTAAAATGTAATTTTCTTAGGGTCACCTTCAGATTTTATTTTTAATGTGAAATGTTCATTTGAAAACAATTGTGTTAACAATTAGTTTGATAATGTTTCATGTCTGTATTTTTTGCCTTAAATAATTTTCAGGAATATCCAATATGCTGATGGTTGTTGTTGTTTTGTTGATTGGGATGAAATTGTTACGTTTTGATTTCTTGTTTTCCTTTTGTCTAAAATTAAAAAAAAGAATATAAATTACAGTTATATATTTATATAAGTTAAATTATGTTCACATTTTTAAAAATTATGTTTATATTAGAATTATATTTGATAAATTATATTTAAATTATTATATTTACGTAAATACAAAATAGATGAACAAGTTAATAAGGTAGTATTTTAGCTATCGGTAGTTGAGTCTTTTCTATTTCTGAGTTATGTAAATTCAATTATTTATCACCTGTCTATAATTAAGAATACCTAGAAAGATTTTCAATACATAATTTCACAGCCTAGGCCTTCAAAATCCAAATATATTTATCTAGTGCCAATAGTGATAGAAATGTCAGGGGATTCCTTATTAGTGGTGGTTAGAGAAGAATAATTGTTTCTTGGTAATATCCACCCTTATCATTTATTTATGCAATGAGGTTTTTTTGGGGGGGTACTGGGGATTGAACTCATGACCCCATGCTTGCCAGGCAGGCACTTGTGCCACTGAGCTAAATCCCCAGCCCTCTTTATGCATCGAATCAAACATTAATTCATACATACTGCACTCACTATTTGCTCCATCTGCCTTCCTATTCATTCATTTATTTTCTGTCCAGTGAGTCTTTTTTTTACAGTGCTACAGTTCAGGAATTCATTTATTTTGTTGTCATGATCTGGACATTTCCATTATAATTTCTGGCTCTGTTGTTATTCTCCAATAAGCCTAGAAAGCTACTAGGTATGCTATACATACATGTCTATGGCCTGGGTGCAATAGACTTTTAACTCATAAAAAAATAGGATTTGCCTTATAGACCGTTACAGTATAACTCTCTAGATGAATCTTTTTCCTAATCCAAGATGTCTAACCTAATTTTGGGAGGGAAAGCAGAGTTTATACTGGAAAATAACAATGTAGATGCTTGTAAGCTGCCAGTCAGTACAGTCAGTGCAGATGGATCTTTGTCCGTTCACTATTGTCTCTGCTTATGTAAAGCTATAATCATTTGTAGTGTTGGTCAAAATTTTTACAATGACTTAGAATAAATATCTAACCCATTTTAGGAATACAGTTACTTCAAGAAGAATATCATATTTAAGAAGAAACTCTAGAAGAAATTTGTGATTCTTGAAGTGCTAAAATCTGTTTACCATATTTTAAAACTATATAGAGCTATTTGGAGTATATATCTCTATTTTAAAAAGTTTGGCCAAATACAGTAAATTAGACCAGCAATCGTAATTTGGAGGACACAGCAAAATAAATATTTCACATTAACTTCTATATGTATGTTTTTCAGTTTTTCAGGCCCTTTGTCATTAAAGCAATGCTTTCAAAACTTGGCACCTACATCACTGGAGAAGGTTTTAAATATATAGATTCTCCAGGTACTATCTTACTCTGTTAACTCTGAGATTTCAGATATGGACTGAAAATATTTCTTTTAACTTGTTTCCAGACAGAATTCTTATAGAATGTCAATGGAAAGGGATTAGAGATTAATGAGTAGACCCTGAAGAATATATAAAAACAGAATGATTTATCTGTCAGTATGCCCATATACCACCTTAGGTCTCCAGCGCGCACACACACACACACACACACACAGCAGTACCACCTCCACCACCACCACCCACCATACAGAATATGTAAACACACATGATGGCTGCGTGTGCCTGAGAGGACAGTAACTGATCAGCCTCATTTACTGAAATAGTTGTATATAAACATCCTGTTATAAATGTGTTTGACCTGAAAAAGCTCCATTTACTTTTCTAGTTGAAGTCCTCAAAGGACACTGTGCTTGGGTGAGTTAGCTTTGCTTTCAGTATTTCTGAATTTGGGGTTCTATCAGGGTCCTGCTATCCCAAGAACATTTCCCTGGCCTGGCTCCTGTAACAGAATTTCAATCACTCTCTGTTCTTACCACCTATCTCCTTTCTTAGGACTTTTTCAGAATCCTGGACCAGAAAGCAGCCACTTTGCTCAGGCACATGACCCTTGTTTGTTTGTAGACCTCCCTGGAAAGCAATTGCTACTAATTACCCATTGGCTCAAATAGGGAAAAGTGGGTGCATGTGTTTAGTCATTTGAACCAACTTACCCAGTTCTTATTCCAAAGGAATATTTTAAAAACAAACTACTGTTCATGACTTCAACTTCACATTTTGATTTGGTGTAAACAGAAGAAAGGTGAACAGAAGAGTACTAAGCTACAGTTAAAGTGGTTTCATTGGCCAAGTACCTTGTCCAAGAGCCAGGAGAATCACCCCGTGCACTGCATCCCCCTTCAGACCTCACTGAGGCTTTGTCTGCGGAAACTTTGTTCACTTTAATAAAGAGGGGAGTTAAAAAAAAGTACTACTAATATTATTAATTCAAAATAACCTCTGCTTTTTCTTAAATGCAAGCATTTCAGTGGTCACTTATGTACCAAAGGTATTGAGGAAGCTGTGCTCTGAAGGATAGGTAATGAGGCAAGTTTTCCAGGCGAGGAGCTGCTCTAGGTCAACAAGTAGCTGTCTGAAGACCAGAGGGCAGGAGTGATCCAGGTGGCTGCCAGCCCAGGGACCAACTTTGTAAATAGAAGCCTCCTGGGGCTGACCATTTGAGGAAAACAGGTCTTTTTTTTTTTCATTTGGCCCAGTTAAAAATAGGCTGTTAGCTGAATCTCTCCAGTTTGGCTATATCACTTTGGACAGATTTGATATCTTAATCTCATCTTTGATACCTTGTCTCATCTCTGACTTCTTTTTTTAGACATATGAAAACTTATTTAACTTGCTGTGAATCAGTTTTAGGCTCCCTAAGTACGAAAATACAGTAAAGTTGCATCCAGTGTTTGTATACACACTTGCCCTCTAGTTAATAGATGACGGGGAAGTAACAACCATTACAGGATAATTTATCAAGAACCAGAACTAAGTTCCATGCTCTGAATTTTGCTCTTGTCCTTTCATGATCTGAAGCAATCTCCATTCTTCAGAGTACCTTAACTAACACAAAATGAAAAGCAGGTCTGTGATATCTGAGGATTGCTCTAAATCAAAAGTTGATTCTAAATGGTTCTAAACTTTCTGCACAGGAAGGAAATATTTAGTATTACACATGAGTGTCTGTTGCATTTAAATGGAAAGAAACCCATATCTTTGATAGTCTACATTTACTTTAAAGAATTAGTAATGTCAAATTAGTGTGTGTGTGTTCACAGTATTACTCCATTTCAAGGTGTGTGCTCTGGGGGTGAACTTGCACCACACTGCGAGTGCCCATCTTTCCTTGTTACTCACACAAAGACTTCCCCATCTCTCAGTCCACTAATATTTGCAACATTTGGTGATTCCTTTCCATTTTTTTTTAACAATTCATATGCTAGATTCTGTCCCCACCAAGGTTCTCATGTGAAGGTACATCGGACACTTTCTCATCCTTGACTCACATCCTGAAAGTGGCCTGCACTGATCAGCTACTGGCATGTCCTCCCATTGGACTTAGAGTACACTGTGCCCAGCCATGAACAAGTTTTTACTGCAGACCAACCATCTGTTTAATGTAACCTACATCTGCCAGCTGCCTCTCAGCAGTCTAAGGAATGATTCCTCTAAAGGAAAAAGAGAACTGCTCATCAAATGGAAGCAGGGAAAAGATTTTCTTGACTCTTTCCTACTTGACACCCTTGGAAAATGACATCAGTGTAAGTTGACTTCACCATTCAAAGAGAGTTCAATATTCCCCAGAAATTTAAATCAAGCTGATGTGAGTTAGTCAAGCTTTTTTTTTTTTTAATTCTAGCTCAGGCTTCAGAGACAGTAAGCTAAACAAATGATTTAAAGGTAAAAGCTGACCGAATGTGGGCATGGTTTCCTGTGTAGCATTTTGGTTATGATTCTATAATCTGAAGTCAACACATAGTCTGAAGGTCACCATACCATAAAATACATAGTTCATAACGTTGTTATGGGAGAAAAAATACCAAAGTGCATGACAATAGGGGTTGACCAGCCACACCCACACCTGCTTTTTAAAATTTTATTTTGAGATACAACCTTGCTTAGTTGCTCAGACTGACCTTCAACTTTGTATCTTCTTGCAGTCTTCCCAGTAGTTGTGCTTGGGTGAGTTAGCTTTACCTTCAGCATTTCTGGACTTTGGGCTACATTAGGGTCTTGCTATCCCAGGACCACTACACCTAGTTCTTATTTCTTAATACCATTGATAAGTTAATTCTTATTGCTCCAAATCTGCTATACAGCAGCCCAGCTGAGAATATTAGCCCTGGCTACTGTAGTAATGCCAATCAGCCCCTGGATACCACCAAATCTGACTGGACCAGCACAAGCACCAAAGCTGACCCAGGCTGCTCAGCACTTCATGACTTGGTTGATGCAGAAGATGAGCAACTTTCCTCGGAACCTGCCCAACGTAGGACTCACTCTGCTTCTTGTATTTAAGGTATACATTTTCTTTGTTATTTTTACTTACTGGAAATCAGGATGTCACACATATGTATTTAGTATAATTTACTAATTTTCCATCTAACAAGTCATATTAAAAAGATAATGTACTAAATAGTCAATGACCCTTTGGACTCCAGTGGGAACCAAGGCCTGAAAAATACAAGGAGACTTTGGGGATAGTTAAACTGCATTGAGGAACAAGCCAAAATTACTTCTCCAAAGAAGTCAGAAGTAAACACGGGTAGCCTGGCAGTACAGAAAGGAAAACGAAGTGTTCAAGCAGACAGACACTGGCCATGGAGGCTGAGAAAATGTAGAGGGGCTATCAGGACTCTAGAGTCTTCACAATCAGAATTTAGCTTTGAGTCAACTGAAGCAAATGTTTGAAACAAGTGCCCCAACAAGAGCATGGAGAAGATAAATGTAATTGAGTCTCTTAGCTTCTTGGTAAGACTCTGAAACTCAGTCGCAACAAACTTTGGGGACTTAGGAAAATTACGGGTTCCCATGCCTAGTCTAGCTTCTCACTACTAACAGTTATTGAAAGCTGGTGGTTCTCTGAGTGTTTTGACAATGAAAACAGAAATTTAAAGTTTACCCCTAGATTCAATGTCAGTGAAGAGAAAATAGACAGATTAGAAAACAATTCTGCCCATAACTGGCCAAAGTTAGATTGGAAAATGGAATTTATTTTTATTTATTTATTTATTTATTTATTCATTTTGTCTTCTTGAGGCAAGGTCTCACTATGCAGTTCAGGCTGGACTTGAGCTCACTTTGTAGTTCAGGCTGGTCTCAGACTCACAACGATCCTCCTGCCTCAGCCTCCTGAGTGCTGGGATTACAGGTGTGCATCACCATGCCTGACTGGAAAATGGACTTTAAAATGATGCTTTTTTTTTTTTTTTTTTTTTTTTTGCAAATGCGAAGTGATAGAAAGGGGACAGAGGGAGAGGAAGGGGAACATGAAAATAATTAAGATGTGTTATGTACATGTACCCCGTCCCCATGGTGAATGCAACCATTATGTACTGCAAATATGTGCTACAAATAGTAATCATTTAAGAAAGAAAATAAAGGACAGCAAAAAAAGAAAAGAAAAATTTATACTAATACTTCTAATGACAGAGTCTTTGGGCCTACATGAGCTCTGTGATTTAGAATTCCATTCCTGTGATGGAATTCCATGAAATAATTTAAAAGTTGAATCACACATCACTGTTCAGAAGTTTCTTTAGACAATGGCCTAAATTACTTTCTCAACTATCCTGGAGCTGACGACGTAGCTAAGTGCAAAGCACTATTTGTATGGCTTCAGAATACTGACCATGTTTTGTTTTTATCTTATCTACTTGAATATTGTCTTGCTCATTAAAATGTCTGTCTTGTTCAGTACAGTATTTTCAGCATTAAATGCCACACAGTAGGTGCTTAATATATATTTGTTAGATGTAAACATGAAAGAAAGAAAACTGTAACTGGTTTAGACTTGGTAAGAGGCAAAAAGAAAGCAATTTTATGGATTCACATATATAGTTTTTGCAATTTATGAAATAGTGTGCTGACTAAACAATAATAATGACTACTACTATTTCATATTATTGCCTGTTCCAAGTACTCTTGACTTGTTTTTCCCATCCCAAATTATTCTGGTTACTCATCATGCTTTAACATTTTTCCAAGGGTGAGCTTCTCACTGGCTGTATTCTTGAATGTTATAGAAACTCCATGTCATCACTGGGGCTCTCTAGCCTGTAGTTCTCTTGATTTAAACAATGTCTCCTCCAAAGATTTCTCTACTCTTTATTACAGGTTCCTATGTATTCTGTCCTCTGTGTGGTCACTTCATTGTCTAGGTAAACTTCTTAGACACAGTGTTAAGGAGACCCAATTTTGTGCCCTTTCTCAGAATATATGCAGACAAAATCTAATTAAAAGGGCAAATTATTCCATAGCAGCCCTTTCTCCTGGTACCATGCAATGAGAGCTGTATCCCCAACCTTTCCCTTTTAGATTTTCCTAAGGTGAATGTAGTGACTATATTCTCAAACACCAAGGGGTACTTGGTAAGCTCTGCACATAATTTCTTCAGTTCCTCTTCAGTTAATACGCAGCAATTTACAGTCAGATTGACCTTAACTAATAAGGAAATATCAAAGTCTTATTCAAAATTGCTCTCTGTTTCAAATCTCAGCCCTAGGAATTGTCATGATTTAAGAGATTGGAAAAATAAAGTATAGTTGAATTTGAGGATTTCATTACTACTGAAACTAGTAAAAGACAATTAAATTTAAAGGAGGCGCTCTGCACTCCTTGTTTACAGTTCGTGGCAGACGGAGATTAGAAAAAGCAAACTGAAGCCAGAAGTGGTGACACCCTCTTGTAATTCCAGCATCTGGGAGGCTGAAGAAGGAGGATCATGGCAAATTCAAGACCAGCCTGGGCTACAAAGTGAGCCCAAGGCGAGCCTGAACTGTATAGCAAGACCTGTCTAAAAAGACAAAAAAAAAAAAAAAAAAAAAAAAAAAAAAAAAAAAAAAAAAAAAAAAAAAAAAAAAAAAAAAAAAAAAAAAAAAAAAAAAAAAAAAAAAAAAGCAAACTAAAATTTTCATGGAACCGCATGCCTGTAATCCAAGCACTTGGGAAGCTGAGGCAGGAGTATCCTTGCAAGTCTGAGACCAGCCTGGGCTACAAAGTTAGCTCAAGACCAGCCAGAATGGCATAGAGACACTGTCTTAAAAAGACAAAATAAATAAATAAATAAATACAATAAAAAGAAAGAAAGAAACAAAGAAAAAATTTTCATGAACAAAGGTTGCTGTAATTTATTAATGTTGGCTATTTAGATTATATTATTCTTCATTCTTGGGCCACACACTAATAATTGTTTAACAGCCTGGCTGCCTAAGTACCCTTGGAGGGGGGGAGGGAGGGAGAGAGAGAGAATGGGAATGAGAGAGAGAGAGAGAGAGAGAGAGAGAGAGAGAGAGACAGAGACAGAGACAGAGACAGAGAGACAGAGAGAGACAGAGAGACAGAGAGAGAGAAGGAAAGAGACAGAGAGAAGTTAAAACCAACTTGATAGTACTTTCTCCTTAGACATGAATACACTGAATATGTTGCTTTGTATACTCGTTTCCCTTAGTTTGATCAATGGTGATGAAATTTGAAAATAAAATGAGTCAACTCTCACTTAGTCTAAAGAATATAAAGGGTTTTGTGGTACATCTTACTGTGAATTATTTGGTCTAGCTGGGCCTGATGGAACATTCCTGCAAACTCATTATGCTGGCACCCTGAAGTGGGAGGATTGTATATTAGAGCCCAGCCTGGCAAATTTAATGAGAACTTATCAAAAAAAAAAAAAAACCCTACAAAAAAGGGAGGTGACAATGCAGCTAAGTGTAAAAGCTCTGAGTTGAATCTCCAGTATCATAGGAAGAGAAAATATTCAGTCTGAATTAGGTTTTAGCTGATTTTGGCTACAACACATACAAGAAAGTTTGTGTCGATACCTGGGAGGTCAGTGAGACAGAATAGGGTGGGAGATATATTCTGGTACCTCACAGAGTGCTGGCTCTTATTTCTGAGAACACAGACAAAACCAAGGTTAAAAGTAGTAAGGGCATCTGTTAGTGTTTTGAGCAACAAGACATGATCCTGAGGGATAAACAGCACTCTCATAAGTGTGGACCTGGGAGACAGAGGGAGGTTTAGGGGGTGCAGCCTTTGCCCAGGTGAAGAGGGAGGTCATGTGCTGAGGTTCAGGGGAAGCAACAAGTGTGGAGGACCTGTTTGAACTCTGTCACCTATGGGGAAGCTCAGATATTCTTTGTAAAACCAAGGTCCTAAGGGACATTAATGAAGGCAACAAGACTTCAAGTTTGGGTAATAATGAAAAAGAGAGTTTATTTGTGCACACAGGCTGCTGGACAAAGAAACATTCAGGCTGTGTGAAGCTCTGGACCACAGCGTTGAAGATCAGATCTTCAAAAGATTTCTATCCTCTACTCAGTGGGCCCCTGCTGAAAACTCCTTGCCTTCACTCTGATCTCAACAAAGGCAAGGTTGAAGAAAAATCAGGTCATGACTTTGCAACCTATTTTCCATTTTTAAAAAACCCTCGCTAAAGCTTTTATCTAATAATTAATATTTGTATTTTAATAGAAAATGCAAAAGGCCAAGAAGTCCTCAAAGAACTGGATCTATAAGTAACAGTGAAAGGACAACATCCCTGCACCTCTGCTGAAAGAATCACATACAAGAAATTCCCTATTACGGAGCTAGGAAGAAGGAGGAAGACTGGGCAGAAATCCAGAGCTGCCTCTGGAGTAAGTAAAGTGAGCTGTAGTAAGTTCCCAGCATAGAGGTGCTAAACTCCACAAAACTGAGTCACGCTTCGGTACATCTTCATAGATAAACTATGAGCAAATGAATCAGAATTCTTAAGCCACTGAGGTGAAAGAGCAGTTTATGAGTTAATGCTCTATCTAGGCAAGCTTTGGAGTCTTTTCTTGGCTGGCTTCTACATCATCTGCTTGCTTTAGGTAGCAGATCACACAATTGTGGGGAGAGAACTGCTCAGGGAAGGGAGACTCTGAAATGGATTGACCTGGTAGGGTGATGTTTCTTTTCCAAGTTTCACGGGTATCAGTGGCAAATGCCAGGCAACAAAGAATGTCCTGCTGCTTCCTTTCCGCCGATGCCCACTTCTGGTCCAAGGGATTAGGCCAACGATGCTGTAGACATTAGCTAACCATCAGAGAGCCCTGTCCCAAAGGCCTGTTAAACTCTTGAGTTGCCAGGCTTTCCAAAGACACTTTTAAAAATACAGAACAGCTTTATTTAGGTGACATTCACATACTGTACAATTTACCCATTGAATGTTTTTAGTATATTCACTGCAACCAATTTTAGAACATTTTCATCAACCCAGGGAGAAATCTGATTCCCATTAGCAGTCATTCCCCATTTCTTCTGGTCTGCTTCAGCCCCTGGCAACCATAATCTACTTTCTGTCTTTATGGATTTACATATTCTGGACATTTTGCAAAGTGGAATCATATGATGTACGGTCTTTCATGGCTTGCTTCTTTAACCAGTCTCCTGTTTCAAGCAGTTATCCATGTTGTAGCATGCATCAGGCCTTCATTCATGTTTATAGCTGAATAATTCCAATATATGGATACACTGCATTTTCTTTATCTATTCATAAATGGATAGGTGTTTGAGTTGCTTCCAGTCTGGGATATTATGAATAATGTTGCTGTGGGTATTTGTGCACAAGGTTTTATGTGGACATACGTTTCCATTTTTCTTGGTTGTATTCCTAAAAGTGAAACTGCTAGGCATTATGGTAACTGTATTTAATCTTTGAGGAATTGCCAAACTGCTCCCCAAAGCAGCTGCTCTGATTTACATTTCTAGCAGCAGGGAATGAGAGTTACAATTTCTTCATATCACCACTGCACTTGTTAGTATATGTCCTTTTTGGTTATAATCATCCTTCTGGAAGTAAAGCCATATTTCATTGTGTTTTTCATTTTCATTTGTCTGATGGTTAATGACATGAAGCATCTTTTCTTATACTTATTGGTCACTTATATATTATTGGAAAATGTCCATCTAGATCTTTTCAAAGATGCTTTTAAATTCACCAAAATCCTATGAGGACTTTGATTTTGTGCCTGGCCATGATGTGATAAAGTCATGTAGCAGATGCCAGGGGGGCTGGTTCCATGAGTTATCAGGGCCCATGGCAAGGCAGAAATGAGCAGAACTGATGAATGTTCTGAATAAAAGCCAGAGCCTGTGAAATAGCTTCTCGGACACTGTAATGGTAAGTTTTACATGTCGGTATGGCTAAACTATAATCCTCATACAAAAGCAGCCCCCATCCCTTAGACAGATGATTGGGTCATGAGGAATAGGATCATTATCCTTATAGAACAGGCCCCAGAGAGGCTCTTCATTCCTTGTACCATGTGAACTTACACTGAAAAGACAACCTCCAAACACTTAATCCACTGGTACCTTGACCCTGAGCTCCCCAAACCCTAGAACTGTGAGAAATAAAGTTTCTGCTGTCTATAAACCACCTTGTCTATGATTTTGTTACTACCGCCTGAGCAAAGACCCCACCATTATTTAAGCAAACACTAACCACTAACTTATGCATGACTGGAAGGTATTTTGCCCATGTGATTAGCATCGCCCTATAATCAACAGAGAGGTATGTCAAGGAGGTTCTCCTAAAAGACCTGGTAGGCTGGATCTGGCAGTTGGTGGGCCATAGCAACAGAGCCCAGGTTCCCCTGAGAGGAAGCCCTGCTTGTGGACTGTAGCCTTGATTCTGGTTGGAGGACTCCAGTCTACCCTTCCTCACAGCCTGTTCCATGGCTTTCCAGCTTGCTGAGCCAGCAAGCTATGTGAACATGGAAACAAATTCCTTGCTACATATCCCTGTGACGTGTATTAACCCTATTCTCGTCTCTTGGAGAAATATTGGTCAACACCAAGATGGTGACTCTCAGAGGATTTCTGTTATTCCTGGCACAGGAGTATGTAGGGAATGTGAGCAACGAAAAAATACTCTCTATAAGCAGATTTCACTTTAAAAAAACACTGAGCAATTGGTCATTTTACCCTTTGGTGTCCTTACCCCAGACCACAGGTCCCTCTCTTCCATCTTTCTCCCCTTTTCCTTTTACCTTCTAAAACTTAACAGCAGCAGTGGTTCTCAATCAGGAGCATTTTTGCTCACCAGGGAACATATGGCAGTGTCTGGAGATATGTATGTATTCTATTTTATTTTATTTTTTTT
>RJWM01040419.1:0-15504 GCA_004363535.1 Dasyprocta punctata
ACGCGTTCCCCCCCCCCCCCGCCGTTTTTTAAAATTTTTTATTTGAAAACAGTCTTGTAGCACTCGGAAGGCTGAGGCAGGAGGATCGTTGTGAATTCGAGACCAGCGTGGGCTACAAAGTGAGTTCAAGGCCAGCCTGAATTGCACAGTGAGACCCTGTTTCAAAAAATAGGGCCAGGGATTCAGCTCAGTGGCCAAAGTGTCTACCTGGCGAGTTTGAGGTTGTACCAAAAAAGAAACCCAAAAAACAAAAAAACAGCCTCCCGGAGTACTGGAATTATAGGCATGCGGCACCAAGGCTAACTTTCCAAATCTTTTTCTTTCTTTTTTTAGTTTGTTAAATATGGAAACAATTCCCTTTGTTTTCTTTTACTTTTTTTTTTTTAACGCAGGGTACTACTATGTAGTGTGGTCTGGCCTTGGACTCATGACAATCCTCCTGCCTCAACCTCCTAAATGCTGGGATTACAGGTGTGCACCACTATGCCAAGTGGGAGACTTTGTAGGCCACTGTTTTTTTTTTTTTTTGTTTTTTTTTGAGACAAAGTGTACATTTTTAGCGTTGACCTTGAGCTAAGGAGCCCAACTGGCCAGCAACTGATTTTCCTGTGTCAGCCTCCCAAGCTCTTGGATCACACAGGTGTGGGATTACATTCAACTTCATTTCTACTTTTGAGAATTTTTTTTTTTAACTTTTGGAGACAGGATTTTATTATGCAGTTCAGACTGACCTTGAACTCACTATGTAGCTTAGGCTGCCCTTGAATTTGCAGTGATCCTCCTGCCTCAGCCTCCCGAGTGCTGGGATTACAGGTGTGCGCCACCATGCCTGGCAAGAATATTTCTTTTTTCTTTTCTTTTTTTTTTTGCGGCACCAGGTATCGAACTCACAGCCTCACGCCTGCCAAACAGGCGCTTAAACCACTGAGCCAAACTCCCAGCCCTAGTTTTTTGAGGCAGGATCGCACTATGTAGCTCAGGCCGGCCTTGCACTCACGTTGTAACCTAGGCCGGCCTGGAACTCACTATGCTCCACTTACCTCAGCCTCCCAAGTGCTGGGATTAAAGGCGTGCGCCACCACGCCCGGCTTATAGCTGGCTTTTCTAGTGATTATATTTGCTTTTTTATTTTTTTTATTTTTTGTCACCAGGAATCAAACTCATAACCTCGCGCCTGCCAGGCAGGCGTTTATGCCACTGAGCTAAATCCCCGGCCCTATTTTTTGAGGCAGGGTCTTACTATGCAGTTCAAGCTGGCTTGAACTCACTATAGTCCAGGCTGGTCTCGAACTCACATAGATCCTCCTGCTTCAGCCTCCTGAGTGCTGGGATTACGGGAGGGTGCCATCACCCCCAGCTCATACTTGCATTTTAACTAATTTTTCAACCAACATTATTTCTCTCTATACATCACTCTACAACCATCCCTTCCTTTTTTTTTTTTTTTTTTTTTGCGGCACCGGGGATCGAACTCACAACCTCGCACCTGCCAGGGCAGGCCCTTAAGCCGCTGAGCCAAACTCCCAGCCCTGATTTTTTGAGGCAGGGTCGCAGTATGTAGCTCAGACTGGCCTTGCGCTGGCGTTGTAGCCCAAGCTGGCCTCGAACTCACAATGCTCCTCCTACCTCAGCCTCCCGAGTGCTGGGATTAAAGGCGTGCGCCACCACGCCCGGCCAACCATCCCTTCCTGAATTAAGTCCTGTAATGCACAAGTTTCTCGTCGGTCACCCAATGTCTAATTAAGGTCCCCTAGGAATTTTTGTGCAAGATTAACTTTTATTATATTTTCTTAAGAATCTACTTCCTGGCACCGATTGCGTCGGTAGAGTTGAGGGCCATGCGGCCGGCAGTGGCTGGCTGTGGGAACCGCGATCCCCGCGGGGAGGAGGCCCAGTGGCGTCCCAGGGGATAGCGGAGTCACGCTCGCTAAGATCCGTTTCCGGGCCTCAGTTTCCCCGTGCCGCGCGCCTGCATCTTCTCCACACCCCCAGGACGCCACGTGCACCCACGCCTGTTTCCCCAACTGCAGGAGGGGTAAGAGGGTCCCGCCCTCAGGCTAAAAGCTTTCCACTCCAGAGAAGGCAGCGCGCACATCCGCCCTCGGCTCCTTCCCACGCGGATCAGGCGGGGACCGGAAAGGAAACCTCCCACTCGGCTGACCTCAGGCAGCCAGCCACCACAGGGAACGCGCACGGCCCCGCCCCTCACACTTCCGCACCTTCGCACGCACACCTCCGTGCGCACGCGCCACGGGCCCCACCCCGCGCACGCGCCGCACGTGCTGCACGCGCCCAGCGGCCTGCCCTGGCAGACCCCGCCCCGAGGCCCATGGGATAGGCTGCGGGTTCGCGTTCAGCCCCGCCCCGCCCCGCCCCGCCCCGCGCGTCCTTTTTGCTCCGCTCGGCCTGTGGTTAGTGCAGAGCTGCAGGCCCGTGGCTCGCCTGCTCCTGAGCGATCGCTGCCGAGGCACTGTCACAGCTGGGCGCGGGCACCTACGGTCGCGTATCTTCTGGTGCCATGTCGCAGAGCGGGGTCCCCGGACTGCAGGAGGAGAACCTGCAGGGTGAGGCCGCGGGGAGGCCGCGGAGGTTGGCGCTGAGGGAAAGTAGGGTGTGAGTGGAGGAGGCAGGGGTTGAGGGGAGGCCGCGGCGGTGGCGGCGGCGGCGTCCTGCGGGGCGGTGGGTGCACTCGGCTTGGGGTTGCGGGGAGGCGGCCAGGGTGTGCATTTGACCGATAAGCCACATTTTTCCAGGCCAGGGGGACCTAAAATTACAACTTAAGCTTCACAGTTGAATCTTGCCTTTCCTTCATACTCTGTGATTTAGGCAATACTAGTTTTGGCGAGCAAGATCCCGGTGTGTTGCAAGTTGAGTGTTACTTGCTTTGATTTTAATCGTCAATATTTATATCCGCAGGGACCTTTTTTTTGTTTGTTTGTTTTTTTGGTCTTTTTGAGACAGGGTTTCGCTATGCAGTTCAGGCTGGCCATGAACTCAACTTTGTAGCCTAGGCTGTCCTCAAACTCCAACCTGCCGAGTACTGGAATTACAGATGTGCGCTGCCACGCCCAGCCTGAGGGGACTCGTTCAGATTTTTGTTTGTGTTTAGAGATTGGGGCTCACTCTGTATTTCAGGCTGGCCTCGAACTCTCGGCCATCCTCCTGCCTCAGCCTCTGGAGTGGTGGGAGTATAGGCATGTGCCACCACACCCTTTAAGACCTTCTAAACGGGGGAGAACAGGGAGGGAAGTTACCTTTATATTTAGGGCACAAGTCATTGGCTGCTCGTTTTTTTCAGGGTAAGCTGTGAGAAGTTTCAAAAAAAAAAAATAGGGTAGAAAGTGTGTGTTCAGCACTTCTAAACAGGGTGATTTCAAGACAGCCTTTAGGTTGGTTTGTGGACCAAGAAAATAACAGGCAAAAGGACACTGCCCTCCCACCACCCAGCCATAGCAGATTCTACATTATGTTCCTGAGCCAGTCGGTCCCTAGCCTTAACCAAGAGCCCAAGAGTTGCCAGGGGGAACCTGGTGAGTGTTGACCTTTGTATTCACTGAAGCAAGAGTAGTTCACTAGGCAAAAATGAGCATGTAAATAAGTTCAAACTTCCAAGACTCAAATTTTAAATCTTCATTAAGGTTTTAAAAAATTCTAATCTAGGGGCCAGGAATTTAGCTCAGCAGCACAAGTGCCTGTCTGGCAAGCCTGAGGTCATCAGTTCTATCCCCAGTACCAAAAAAAAAAAAAAAAAAAAAAAAAATTTAAAAAAATTCTAATCTATTGAGCTGCTAATTTCATTCATTACTTTAAATTAGATTTCACTAGGACTTAATTAGCTGAATACATTGTAGAGTAATATGTAATGTAAAATTACAGCCACATTTAAAAAAATCCTGTAACTTAGGTTTTTCTCTTTAAATTCAAACATTGACAACGCCTTTGAAATGAAGTTTTGTCTTTTCTCATAAAATGAGACCCACGGGATGGCTTATAAATTTTGCTGTAGAATCACCCTTTTTCTAGTTAACAACTTGCTTGATTTCTGTCATCGTGTGTTACTCACATTTGGTCTCTTGCAAGGGTTCTGAATGTTATCCCTCCCTTGACATGCACACCAAACTGCTGAGTCATTGCCAATGCATAGTTGAGATTTTTGCTTTTTTGCTTTGCTTTTTCTTTTTAAAAGGTGGTTACGTAGCGTGGAAACTCACAAGGATTTGTTAGGCCATTCTCCTGAGTGTACGTGCGGCAGGGCACTTGTTCACCAGCCAGCCCAGTGTAGGAGGGGTCACTTCAGTCACGTGGGGCTTGGCAGCTGCTTTGCGAAATGTGAATCTCCAGTTTGGATTCATAGCTGAGGCAGCACTTATCCTCTGCTCTATTCGGATTTGATTGCCTCTTGTTTACCTCTGAATTGAGACCTGTGGAAACCTTGGTAGTCAGACCCACAGAGGAAACAGTAAACACTCCCTCTGGGGAACAAATATTTTTCCTGAACTGTTAACAGCAAAATTGATTAGTTCTGTTGCCGTTTACATCTGACTTTTTCCTAGTTAAAGCTGTTTATCAGCAGAACACTTGTATTTGGGTTTCTTTTCTCAGATATGTTACCACTTAATGCAGAAGTAGATGGGATTTTGTGATAACTCTCAGGGTTGCAGGATGGTGGAAGTGTTCCTGGTTTCGTTATTTTATTTTATTTTATTTTTTGCGGCACCAGGGATCAAACTCACAGCCACACACCTGCCAGACAGGCGCTTAAGCCACTGAGCCAAACGCCCAACCCTAGTTTTTTGAGGCAGGGTCGCACTGTGTAGCTCAGGCCAGCCTTGCACTCGCATTGTAGCTCGCGTTGTAGCCCAGGCTGGCCTCGAACCCACAGTGCTCCACCTACCTCAGCCTCCCGAGTGCTGGGATTAGAGTGCTGGGATTAAAGGCGTGCGCCACCATGCCCGGCTGTTCCTGGTTTCTCTAAAGGACCAAACTGTCTTATACTCCTGAGCACAATTCAGTCTCTCCTACTTAAAATGAGATAGCAGTATTTAACTATCTGTCTCCACTTCCTCAGCTGCTTTATCTGCCACTGGTTCTGATCACATGGTTCTGTTGAAGTCAGCCCACCATGGACAGACTAAAGGTGGAAAAAAACATTTCTTTTGAAGAGGAATTGCAACATCATGCAGTTCTGTTTTGTAGTTTTTGTTTTGTTTTTGGTTTTTTGATAGAAGGTCTCACTGTGTAGTTCACACTGGCCTTGAACTTGGAATCTTCTACATTTTACCTCTAGTCACAGTGATATCTAAGGCTGAAAAGAGTTAAGGAAAAATCAGACTTTGTTATGCCTGTAATCACAACACTCAGGAGACTGAGGCAAGAGGATTATTGAGTTTGAAGCCATTCTGAACTACATTGTGAGACCCTATCTCAAAAAACAAAGAAAAACTCTCTGGGAGGGCTAAGGCAGAAGGATTACAAGTTCAAGCCCATTTTGGGCAACTTTGTGAGACCCTGTCTGAAAGTAAAAAACACCAGGGATGTAGCTCAGTGCAAAGGCCTGGTTTCAATCTCTAGTACTACCAAAACAAAACCAGTAACCTGAATCATTCACTCGGTTGACTTTGTACTCAAAACCTTCTACCAGGGAAGATTCTTACTCATTTCCCAACTAATTTTAGAACTATTTAAATGTAAAACAGGCAGTTTCTCTAACTTCATGAGTCCTGGGGAAGAAGCCCTTTGTGTGACTTTGGGGTACTAATTCCTTCCAGGTTTTGCAGGTCCACTGCCTGGGGCTTTCTCCTGGGATGCTGGACCACATCCCTGCATTCTGCTTATGCTCCTATCTGGGAGGCAGTTTGGACACCTGCTCTTCTCTAGGCCTGTGGTGACAAACCTTTCAGAGCTTTCAGTGATTCAAACAGCCCGCTGCAGCGCGCTCTATGGGGTTAATTCATCCCAGCCTGTGCATCATCACCGTTAGAGCTGTTCAGTAAATATTTGCCTGAGTATTCCAAGTCAGCCTTTTTAGAAGGGGTGGGGCTGGGCTTCTGGGGAGCAATGAAAAAGCACCACAGGTGATTATCCCTGTAACACCGGGTTAAGTTCTGCCTCCTAGACTAGAGAGGCACACTGAGAAATTGCACACTGTTTTTGTTTTGTTTTTGTGGTACTAGGGATTGAACCCAAGGCATTTTACATTGAGCTGTATCCCCACCTGCTTCCTCTTTTTTTGGAGGGAGGGACTGACTCATTAAGTTCTCAGGCCAGTCTAGGAAGTTGGCAATCCTCCTGCCTCAGCCTCATAGAGTGTTAGGATTACTTGTGTGCACCACCACAGGTATTCTGTTGTAGTGGCAGAGACTAAAACAGAAATACACTGGTCTCTATACTTTTGATTTGCCCTTTGTGTAGTAAATATTTTTGTCTTTATCCCCAGTTCTTGGCACAGAGCTCCTAAACTTTTGGGATTTCCTGAGTGACACCTTTTCATAGAGGCTGTTTTTTGGGGGGGATCATTTTTATTATTATCTTGTTGTTGTTGTTGTTTTTTTGCGGCACCAGGGATTGAACTCACAACCTCACACCTGGCAGACAGGCGCTTAAGTCACTGAGCCAAACACTCGGCCCTGGTTTTTTGAGGCAGGTTTGCACTATGTAGCTCAGGCTGGTCTTGCGCTTGCGTTGTAGCCCAAGCCAGCCTCGAACTCACAACGCTCCTCCTACCTCAGCCTGCCGAGTGCTGGGATTAAAGGCGTGTGCCACCACGCCCAGCTTTATTATCTTGTTCTTATTTTATAACAATGTAATTGCCAACACCTATGATATAGTGGAAAGGGGGGATGCTATGTAAAACCATACCTGTGGCTGCATTCACACATTGTTGTTTGTTTTTGTTTTTGTTTTTGGAGACAGTCTCACTTTGTAACCTGGGCTGGCCTTGGACTCACGGCAGTCCGGCCTCAGCCCCCTCAGTGCTGGGATAACAGACCTGTGCCTCTGGCTAAGAGGGCATGTTGTGAGGTTCCTTTGGGACACATGTGAGTTTATACCATTGAGGTGACTTAGTAGGGCCCTAGGATAAATAGCCTTAGACTAGATCACCAGAAAGAACTAGTAATATTATCTGAAATTCGAGATTCAGGCTGCAGGCAAACAAACAAAAAAATGGGCTGAGGCAGGAAGATCACCTGTGAGTTGGGAGACCAGCCTTATCTCAAAACAAAACAAAGAAAACTTTGAAATCATCAGTTTTACAGAGCTTTGGAGTTGGTAAATGTATCATGGTGTTGGGAAGGTCGTTTGCCTCCTTTCCCTCATTCATTCCTTGCCCTATGTGTTGCTTCCATCTGCTGTTTCTGAAGTATATCAGAAATGTAAATAAAGTTAGTGTTTTCCTAAGTTGTAGCAGATTACCAAATTGCAGAGAGGTTGGGAACCCCATTGTTTGTAGTTGACTGGGTAGAAATGTGGATAGTCTGGTTACCCTGCTTCTAACTGTAAAGTTTTATGGGACTGAGCTCTTTAATTTGTGGGATCTGATACCAAGTCTTAGTATTGTCAGAACTGGATTGCTGAACACCCAGTTAGTATTAGAAAGTTGGTTGTTGGTGTGAGAAAAGTCTCCGTGTTTGTTGGTACTGGAAACATTTTTGGAAAGAAGACACCATGTTCCTCAAACTCCATCACATCTGCTACCATAAGAAATCTGAGCAATATTTTAGCATGGTCAAATAATTTGAGCCAGACCCAGATCTGAATAGCATAGATTGAACCTAAAAGTATGGAACTGCCCAAAGCCGAGGGTGTGGCCCAGGAGGCCAGTGGGCCAGTGCTGAGTTGCTGTCTGTCTTCCTAAAGACACATGAGGCATGAAGGGCTGGGAAGGACTCTCCTTTGAGCTTTATGATGATGCTTCCCTGTTAAGTATCAACAGTAGCACAGTGCTTGGACTTGAACCCCAAGGTGGTGTGTGCATCCCGAGGGCCCTGTACCGTCTGCTGATGTGCAAAGCAGAGTGGCTCCAGACCCTGGCCTTTGGGGAAGTAGTGTTGTGCTTTCTGTGGAGAGATCAGTGTGAAGCATTGTGAGAAGCTAAGCAGGAAAGGGATATGTTTAAAACTTTGTGCAATCATTTGCTAGCTTCCTGAGAGGCTACTGGTGGTGTAAGCTTTAAATCTGTGTTTCATTCGGGGCCGTTGGCTGCTTTTTGTGATACACGGGACTTACACTCTGCAATAAGTGTCTTCCTGACTTCCAGCCAGGCCTCTTATGAAATGTGTAGTTTGTTGGAAAGCTGCACAGCCTGCCCTTGCCTCCATCCAGTGAACATAGTGAATTGATTAATAGGCTGCTCCATTTCTCCCCTAATTACATGGTGTTCTGTAGTGCTGTGTCTGTTTAAGGAAGATAACAGTTCAGGGTGATTATTATGGTACTTAGTAAAATTATAGTGACTACTAAATTAGTTCAGTTTTTTAAAATTTTGAGACAGGGTCACTATGTAGCCCAGGCTGGCCTCAGACTACTCCTGCTCAACCAGGTACTGGGATTACAGGTGTACATCACCACACCTGACATCTGTCAATGCTAATTTTTAACAATTTGCTATAGATACAGGAACGTATGAAATAAACTGGAGAAATTATCTTGGGTCCAGGAATAGTCCTGTGCATGTATGTATGCTTAGTTTCTGTCAAAGGTAGCACCACAAAACAGAAGACGAAGCAGAGGCAGTCTTCAGTGAAAGGTGCATCCTGTTTCAGGGTGTCAGTGTTTGTTAAATTTGAGGTGAATTAAGGAATGAAAGCTTATATCACATTTAAATGGAGAAAGGATTTTTATCTGAAATATTTATTTCTCACAAATAAGAGCTCTTGTGACAACTCAAAAAATGAGATTTGACGTGCTAGTTCAAAAGAAGATGACATTCAAATGGTCAGCAAACATACGAAAAAGTCTTCAACCTCATTAGAAATCAGAGAAATGCAAAATAAATCCCACAAAATACCTCTGCATAGCCACAGGATGGCTAAATTTTTTGAGACCAAGTCTCCCCGTGTAGTTCAAGCAGGCCTTGAACTCATTATGTATCCCTAGCTGGTCTCGAGCTCAGCAGTGACCCTCCCGTCTCAGCCTCCTGACTGACTGCTGGGGTGCTGGAATTCCAGGCTATAGGCGTGAGCCACCATGCCTGGCCGGAGTGGCCAAGCTTATTTTTTGAGACAGGGTTATCCTGTATAGTTCAGCCTGACCTTGAACTCACTGTGTATCTCAGGCTGCCCTCACTCAGGACAGTCCTCCAGCCTCAGTCTCACCGGTACTGGGATTACAGGTGTGCACCATCATGCCGGGTTAGTCAGAGGAATATGATCCTTAGGTACTACAAACATGCATATAATAAGAGATTATAATGGGGAGGGAGAAGAGGGGTTTTACTTTTGTTTTTGAGACAGGGTTTCACTCTAATTCAGAATGGCCTTGAACTCCCATCAATCCTCTTGCTTCAGCCTCCCAAGTACTGGAATTTTAGCTGTGTGCCACTATGCTCTGGGAGAGGCAAGGGGATAATAAAAGAATTAAGCTGTGTCATGTATGTGTGCCATGATGAATGTAATCATGTAAAACTTGAACTGTTCAGGACAGGGATTTAGCTCAGCAGCACGGTGCCTGCCTGGCAAGTGCAAGGTCCTGAGTTGACTCCTGGCACCAAAAAAAAAAAGTTTAAACTGTTTAGCTGGGTGTGGTGCATGCCTGTAACCCTAGCATTTTGGCGGCTGAGGCAGGAGTGTCATCTGGAGGCCAGCCTGGGCTGCATAAGAGTTCAAGGCCAGGCTGAACTGCATAGCAACACTCTTGTCTTAAAAAAAAAAAAAATTAAACCATTCAAAGACATTTTTAAATTCCTTAGGCTTTTTCTTTAAGTGGAAAGTAGTCATTGGACCTTTGATGACCACAGATTTACAAACATCTGCTTTGCATAAAGGAATGGCAAGATACAGATACGCAGTTTCTTCCCCAGGGATTGCTGCTCTACCTAGGGAGAGTGAGACACACTTAGTGATCTGTGTGTCTGAAGTGGGCACAAAGGCTGTTACAGTGGGGCCCAAGGAGATGGTTCATTATGTGTGACCATTGGTACTGCTTGGAATGGAAGAATGGGCAGATTATATATTATGACTGAATTCCAAAGTAAGTAGAAAATTCCAACCATGCCTTTTCTTAATCCTCTTCAGGCTCCTGGGTAGAATTGCACTTCAGCAATAATGGCAATGGGAGCAGTTTTCCAGCCTCAGTTTCTATTTATAATGGTGACATGGAAAAAATACTGCTAGATGCCCAGCATGAATCTGGACGGAGTAGCTCCAAGAGTTCTCACTGTGACAGGTAGGTTTAAGTAAGTATGTGTATTATAGTGCTGGTGGCCTAAGTGAAAGAACAGCCACAGGTGTGCATGTCTTTGGGAGAGGCTTCTGAAGGAACCTTGCCATGGGGGAGGAAATGACCTGGGGCTTAGTCTGTAGGGACCCTGTTAAAGTTAGGAAGAAAATAACAAAAGGGCCCCTTGCTGTCCACCAGCTCTGTAAGGTGACCCTGACAGTGTGAACCCAAGTCTGAGAAATTCACTGCTGCTGCTCAGTGGGTTTGCTTGTCAGAGAGCTGCAGGTTCCTGGTAGCAGAATGTAGGAGTGAATCCAAGGAAGCATGGTTGAGAGTCAGTGATCAAAGGTCAGGTGCTTTTCTCAGGGCTGTTACAGATCATGTAGCTAGTGGGTGAGAAAGCCAGTTACTCCCTGGCTTGTCTCTTGCCTCTTTTCCAGAAGACTGGCTGGCTAACTCCTTTTGTGTTCAGTTGAAAAGACCAAAGAACCGTTGGACACTGGTCTGATGGTGGGCAGGAGGGAAGACATGGCTGCTGGCAAGACCCTTCCAACCTGTCCTTTTTTATATTATTATTGGTACATTTTAGATATACATAGTGATCACATTGATCATAGGGAATTTGTACCTGAACGTGATGCATCGTGCTTTTTTCCCCATTCCCTTTTCCTCCCTCCAACCTCTCTTCCATTCCTTATTCATAAAAGTTGTTTCCGCTTTTTCCATTTTTTTTCTTGTCCCTTCTTTCCTACCCACCCTCCCTGTTTCCCTTCTCATTTGAGCATTTTCTTCCTATTTCCTAGTGATCTATTATACATTTTATTCTTTATTTACACTTCTGGTTTCTCACACCAGAGAAAAAAATGCCATATTTACACATGTGTCCAATTTATTTCACTTAAAAGAATATGGTCTCAGTCCGTGGCTACACAGTGAGCTCAAGGCCAGCCAAAATTCCATAGGGAGACCCTAACTCAAAAGACAAAAAACAAAAACCGTCTCAAGGCACATTTAACTGGAAATGTCTCAAGCTTATCCTTTATGGCAGAATAGTACTCTATTGTAAAAAAAATCTTTATCCATTCATCAGCTGATGGGCATTTGGGCTGTGTCCAAGATTTAGCTATTACAAACTGTGCTACTGTAAACATAGGTGTGTAGGGCCAGGGATTTAACTCAGCAGCATAAGTGTTTGCCTGGCAAGTGCTAGTTAATTAGTCTGATCCCCAGTACAAAAAAAAAAAAAAAAACTTGGTATCATGCTTTTTATTATTTTGGGAAGATACCAAGAAGGGGAATAGCTAGGTGAAATGGAACCTAGTTTTTTTGAGGAATCTCCATACTGATTTCCACAGTGGTTGGACCAGTCCATCTTGTCCTTACCCAGGGAGATGCCCCTGCTTTTAGGGTTTTGCTTCTAATGACAGAATGTTAACACAGTGTTCTGTTTTTCTTATTCTGTTCACATCATCAAGCCCACCTCGCTCACAGACACCACAAGATATTAATAGAGCCTCTGAAACAGATACACATAGCATTGGAGAAAAGAACAGCTCTCAGGTAAGCTGGGAAAAAAATGAACAGTTGTAAACATTTGAGGTGTGTTTGTATAGTAAACCATTTCAAATGTAACTAAGTAGTAGGCTGGATGTGGTGGTGCACGCCTGTAATCCCAGCACTCGGGCTGAGGCAGGAGGATCAGCATGAGTTTGAGGCCAGACTGGGCTACATGGTGAGTTCAAGACTTGCCTGGACTATATGGTGAGACCTTATTTGAAAGAAAAAAAAAAAATCAAGTGATTTGGGGTGTATCTCTTTCTTGCCTTTTAAAAAAAAAAGACAAACTGGGCATCCTGGTACACACCTGTAATCCTAGCACTTGAGGCCAGCCTGGAATGCATAGTACAAGGACAGTCTGAACTACAGAGCGAGACCCTGTCTCACCTCCCACCCCCCCCCAAAAAAAAAAACAGCAACAAAAAAACACGAACACAACTGGATGTGGATCTCCCCAACACTTGGGCTTCACAGTGAGTTGACCAGGGGAGGTGCTGAGAGGAATGTGCAGTGTGTAGCATGGGGCTCCACCGCCCCACCTGCCATCCAGAGACAGGAATGGAGGCAGGGTTCTCTTGTGTCTGCAGCCTGTGCAGAGAGGGAGTGAGTGGCCCTTGGTGGCTGTGAGTGTCTGCTTGGATATACTCACTGTCGTGGCTGTTGATTGGCCAGTGAGGGGTTAGGCATCATCTGCAGAGTCGTGCAGGGCCCTTCCCATTGTGGTTATGATTCTGGAAGTCTTCCTCATTGAATGTTGTAAATAGACCCCAAGTGTTTCCTAATACCCGTTGTCAACTGATGCTTGGGAAGGTTAGCATTAGGAGCTCATGGCCTTAGAAATTGCCATATGAGATCTTTTTTTTTATTTTTTTGCGGCACCGGGGATTGAACTTCACAACCTCGTGCCTGTCAGACAGGCATGTAAGCCACTGAGCGAAACTCCCGGCCCTGGTTTTTTGAGGCAGGGTCGCACTGTGTAGCTCAGGCCAGCCTTGCGCTGGCGTGTAGCCCAAGGGGGCCTCGAACTCACAACGCTCCTCCTACCTCAGCCTCCCGAGTGCTGGGATTAAAGGCGTGCACCACCATGCCCAGCCGAGATCATTTTTTTTAACATTAATAAATAATAAATCTTACATATCAGACATTTAACATTGTTGTGGGGGCACAAAACTTAAAAAGGGCATAAATCTATGAGGAAAAAGTAGAGCTGGAGCTATTGACTTAGTTTATTTATTAAAATTTTCCATTCTGTTCCTGCATAGAATTTTGAGGTAGTGGTCATGTCTATCTTTGGTGTACCCAACTGTTTGCTAAGTTTTAGAACTACATTCTGGAGTGATATTTTAATCCCCTCCCCAAATTTTAGGAGGAATTGTAGCTCAGGTACAGATTTTAAAAACATAAAAAAGCAGAGAAAAACACCTATAATCCCATATTTTATTTTATTTATTTTTTTTTTTTGCGGCACTGAGGATTGAACACACAGCCTCGCACCTGCCAGACAGGCACTTAAGCCGCTGAGCCAAACTCCCGGCCCTGGTTTTTTGAAGCAGGGTCGCACTATGCAGCTCAGGCCGGCCTTGCGCTTGCGTTGTAGCCCAGGCCGGCCTCGAACTCACAACACTCCGTCTACCGCAGCCTCCCGAGTGCTGGGATTAAAGGCGTGCGCCACCACGCCTGGCTGAATCCCATATTTTAAAATCTGTATTTGGTACTCTTACATAATTTTTAAAATGTAGCTAGAGTTATGTATACATTTCTTTTTTCCTCTTACCTAAATGGAATGCATCTTTTAAAACTATTATATAATATTTTCTTTATTACACCTGTTTTAAGCTATTTTGAATTGTGTTTTCATTTTGTTCTCTTATAACCAGTGCTATAATCATCATCTTTGTCTTCATATCACATTATTTTGGATAGTGTTTGCACAGTTCTGAGTCCTACTAGAATCTCGCAGTTGAACCCACTATCTAAATAGACTGGGCAGTACTGCCACAGAAAGGATCTGTCTTTAAAGAAGAGCATGCCAGTAGCTAGTGTGTGATGGAACTCTGAAGCTCTAGCTCGCCTGTTCCTCATGAGTGCCTTTGGACTGTGATCCAAGAAGCCAGACTTGTATCTCTGGGCTCTGTGTTCTATGTAGTGAGGTCATGCTTTTCGGTATGAGTGTGATAGGCTAATCTGTTGTTTTAATATTTATTTTAGTCTGAGGAAGATTATATTGAGAGAAGGAAAGAAGTTGAAAGCATCTTGAAGAAAAACTCAGATTGGATATGGGATTGGTCAAGTCGGCCAGAAAATATCCCCCCTAAGTAAGTCTGTTTCCAGTATATCTGGTTCTTGGTTTGACAGAGGACACATTGATAAACACTAACGTTCTTCCTTCCCCAGGGAGTTCCTCTTTAAACACCCGAAGCGCACAGCTAGTCTCAGTATGAGAAACACGAGTGTTATGAAGAAAGGGGGCATTTTCTCAGCAGAATTTCTGAAGGTTTTTCTTCCATCTCTGCTGCTGTCTCATCTACTAGCCATTGGATTGGGGTAAGTGACTTTACTGTGTGACTCCTGGCATAGTGGCCTTGGGTGATTCTAGGTCTTGGAAATTTGTTTCTAAACTTTTTAACTGAAGTTCAGAGCATAAGCTGTAGCTTGGTGCATTTTCACAAAGATGCCCTAATTGTCACTGCCTCCCTGTGTTAAGAAATGACCTAAAACCCTGGAAAGACCCTTTCTGGTTCCTTTATTCATTACCAAATACTGCACAGGGCACTCTTCTGATTTCTTTATCCATTATCTTTGTGGGTAGCTCAAATCAGTCTCATTCCTGTATTGTATTACATTGCTATAAGTGGATGGCTCAGTAACTTGCTATATTTCCTGTAGGACAGGATTGTTCTGTTTATTTCTCCCCAATACAGGAAGAAAGAAAGCCTCCATTTCTCTGGTTTCCTATCTTTTAAGTAACTGCAGCAAACAAACAAACCAGTGTGAAAGGCCAGGCAAGTGCAACTGTAAATTCTAAAGACTGTTACCTGAACAGTGCTGAAGAGCCAGAGCAGGAAGCTGAGGGCAGCCAGATTGTGAGGGCTTAGCCTGCACTTTTTTTTTTTTGTTTGTTTGTTTTTGGCGGCACCAGGGATCAAACTCACAGCGTCACACCTGCCAGGGCAGGCGCTTAAGCCACTGAGCCAAACTCCCAGGCCTAGTTTTTTGAGGCAGGGTTGCACTATATATCTCAGGCTGGCCTTGCGCTCGCGTTGTAGCCCAAGTGGGCCTCGAACTCACAACGCTCCTCCTACCTCAGCCTCCCAAGTGCTGGGATTAAAGGCATGCGCCACCATGCCCGGCAGCCTGCACTTTCTTCCAGATGGGTGGGAAGCTCACATGGCCCGGTGTGCAGTGTTCTGTGGCCATAGTTTATTAGGTTGATGAGGATGCCAAGAGGAGTTTCTGCCTTATGTTGTTAGGAGGACTTGTGGGTTGGGGCTAGAGGGAAATAGGATGAAAAAGGTCCTGTAGGATGGTCACCCTTTTTCAACTGGGATCAATTCATGTGGCTGCTGAGAC
>RJWM01040420.1:0-15501 GCA_004363535.1 Dasyprocta punctata
TTTTTTTCTTTATCCTGAGAACTTGCTTTGCCATTTAATTGTAGTACAGGATTATGAATTTCTCAAATCTCTGTTTATCAGAAAATTTCATTATTTCACCTCCATTTATGAAATATATATTTAGTAAGATATCTACTTTTGCATCCTATTTTATCTTCCCTCTCTCCTCATTGCCACAGTTTCTGAGAATTTGTTAATGTAAATGTTGCTCCTGTGTATGTGTGTGTGTTTGTGTGTAGATTTTTTTATCCTGATAGTTTAAATATTTGGTTTTTATGTTTGTTTGTATGCATTATTTTACTTTTAGCTGTTGACTATGATGTGTTTAGGTATACTCTTTTCTTTGAATCCACATATCCACAAGTAGAGTGGACCCTGATAATTAAAGATATTTGCTATTATTCCTTTCTCATGAGTGTGCTTCATTTATTAAGCAACTGACCTAGGTTGGACACAAATTATATCCTATTTGTTGGGTTGCATTTTGACCTTTACTCTTGCCTGAGATGTTTTGGATCTGCGTGTATGTTGTAACTGTCCGCACGTAGTTTAGCTGTATATATATGTATATGTCTGAGGCCATATAAGGAAAGTATAAGGAAACTCAAACACAGTTTGGTGTGACTCCTTTATTTTTGAAATTCCCTGTCTCAGTCACTTTCCTCATCACTGAGACACTATACCTGACACCCACAATTTAAAGACAGAGAAGTTGACTTTGGCTGTTTTCAGTCCATAGTGGGCCAGCTCCAAGGCGGGAAGACATGGTAGAAGGGCCTGGTAGATGAAAGCTGCACACATTATGGCAGCCAGGATCCAGAGAGTAAAGGGAGAATCTGAGAAGGGAGACACACTCGCCCAGGTTACACCAGTGGTCTCAGCAGCAGGTCAGCTCTAACACCTCCATAATCCAATCACTCTCCCCAGGAGGCTTTGGGTTCATTTTGGATCTAAACCATTACCCCTCTTCTTTCAAAACTTTCATGTGGTCCATGGATATGCCTTTATTCACCATCAGGTCCATGGATTCCTGATTGATACCTCATATCGTTTCCTGTAAAGAAGAAATGAAAACAGAATCTGATCTCTAAAATATTTCTACTACTCAAGAAGACAGCGTGGTAGCAGCCACCTGCCTCTTTATTCTTCAGTGCCTTCAGATAACCGTTTCTATCATTTCAAGACATTTTTTTACTCATCTACAGAAAAGCCATTTTAGTAAGCTCCTGATCATCCCCTGGGGACATTTTAAAATTCTTCCGAACTTAAATTTGATGTCTAGTTTTCCCCATAGGAACACTGATGTTTGTCAAAGAATATTCTTTTGTTTGGAAAATACATCCTTAGGGAAAGACAGATAGTTCTAGTTTATGCCTTAGAAAAATCTTTATATGTATTTAATCTTTCAGTAACCATAGGTTGCAACTCACAATGCATCAGGTATTTTACCTGTGCAAATGTAACTGGGGAGAGGGGGTTGTACAGAAACAAGTTATATATATATATATATATATATTATGTTTTAAAGTAGTTTTCATTTTAATATATCAAATAAGATACATGCATTTATCTCTGTCTATAATGCATCAATTATATATAAGATAATATGAAGGACATAAGTACAAAAATAATGATACACATGAAATGCTGTATGACACAGAAGTGAATGGACAGTGTTCCAAAATGTCCACTCTCTAATCTCTGGAATTTATGAATATGTTGTTTTCCTTAGCATAGAGATACTGCAAATGTGATCAAGATTATGCATTTTGAAATAAGGAAATCTACCTCGATTAGATGGTAAGTCTAATGCCCAATAGAATCATGTAAATTCTTGAATTCACAGAAATTTTTCCTGCTATAATCAGAGAAATATTTGAAGCAGAGGAAATGTCTTAGGGATGGTACATTGCTGGAAGTTATTGTTCAGATTTAGCTTGTGATTGGATCAGAGTTGAATGTGTTATTAAAAGGTGGGGGATGGTTGGAAGAGACAGTCACTGTATATGTAACCTGGAAGGGTTTATCACACATCCCAGCACCTCCCTTCTCTCTCTGCTTCTGGGTCACAATAGTGAGCAGCTCTCCTCCCCCAGACCTTTCCTCTACACCTTTCCTGCCTTGGAACCAGCTGACCATGGACTGAACTCACCTCTAGAAACCATGAGTCTAAATAAACCCTGCTGTCTTTAAGTCGAGTATGTCAGATACTGTGTCCCAGCAACAGGAAAAGTGAGCAAAGAACTAACTTTGAACATAAAGAAAGGAACGTGAGCTAAAAAAAAATAACACACACCCTCTATAAGACAGTGGAAGAGACAAAGAAAAGATTCTCCCATATCTCTAGATAGGAGCACAACACTGTCTATAACTTAATTTGTCAAACAAAAGCTGTTGATCTTTTGTGCTATAAAATTAAGGAAAGCAAGTCTATGTGCCACTAAGTCAGTCAGTTGGTGGCAAATCGTTACAGCAGTATTAGGAAACTACTACACATGGTGGAAGTCTTCATTTTAGAAGAGAAGGTTTAGGAAACAACAGAAAACTTCATGGAAGTGAAACATCTTAATCTACTCAGGCTACCACAAACTAAGGAGCTTATAAACCACAGAAACGTGGTCCACACTGTTCTCAAGCCTGGACAGTTAAAAGGAAAGATGTTCAGGGGCCTCTTCCTGTACTCTTTGGCCTAGGTCCTCCATGGGGAAGAAAGTGTAGAGTCCTCATTCGCAAAAGTATTATTTCCATTCATGAGCAATGAGTCTCCGTGACCCAGTCACCTCCCAAAGGCCCCCACCTCGAAATATCATCTTCTTGGGAGACAGAATTTAATATATGAATTTGGGAGAGATACACACTCAGCACAGAGCAGGGCATCTTTGTACTGGTCCTCAAATATCTAGTAAAAGTTATAAATTTGATCATGGAGATTGGGCAAGGGGCGTTAGTAATGGTGGTGGTAAACGTTCCAGACATAAGTGACAGACTAAGTAGGTGGCATGATTAGACAGTAAAGAATGAAACATTTTAAAGGATAACTTGAGTAACCCACTTGTTGCTGTCATTTTTAACTCATCTCCACCTAGTTTCCTTTCCATTTTATACCATTAAATTTTTGCTCATTCAGAGTTGGAAGTCTTTTACCCTCTCACATTGAGGCATATCCACAAGAGGATGACAGAATTGAAGTGACATTATGTGTGCCATCTATGGAAACAGAGAACATAAAAATCAGAGATATTTGAATTTGAAAGGTAGATGTGACTTTCACTGGCTTTTAGTGTATGTGACTTCTCCCCTGGTATAACCCAAATACCTAGTCAATTTGCCAAGATATATTCTGACATTATATGCACAGAATTTGGAAAAAGGCATCATAAATCCCTGTATTAACAACTTTGTAGATTTAATATCAATAAACCATTTTCTACCAGTTCTAACTTATTTTCCAAGGAATGACCTTACCATCAGTTTCATATGATCTCCATTCAGATGGACAGGATTCTCCTTTCACACTTAGTAATTTATTTCTTGGGATATAAATTATATTTTACATGCAAGAAATCTTAAATACATTCAAACACTCCTAAAGCTTTGGCTTATATGTTGAGTTTATTTTTAGCCTTGTATTTGCTACAAAGCAAATGACATCAGCTTGAATATTTTCCCTAACATTTATATATTTGAACATATATCAGCTAAACCTTGTGTTTCCAGAGGTAGCCAACAATGTTTGAGAAAAAATATGAGATTAGAGACAGAATTTTAGCTTATGATTTCGTTGTGACTCTTATTAGTTATATACTATGTGTGCATCATTTCCTTTTCTGAATCTGAATTTCTTTATGGGTTAAATGCCTATTATCTGCCTCCCTATTTGGTTATAAAAAGTAAAACCAATACATGCAGGATGCCTAAACATATTAATGTGGGTAGAAAACATATAACAAGTATCATTATTATTTTAGAATGGTGTTAGTAGTCATACTAGTGTTGGTAATTCTTCTTTTGATGTCTTATTATTACCACTGTGTTTTATTGTAATCTTGCTGTCACCAGCCTTACTTTAAAATCTCTCTCCATGATTTAATCGCATGGACTTCTAATCCAACACAGTCAGCCTTCGCACTATCCCAGTATAAGCACAGTGAAATTTCATTTATACAGAGTTTTACAGCTGTTTCTCTGGCCTTTGTTTACTTTCCTATTGGATACTCACCCCTGGCCTCCACCTGACACAACTTCAACATCCGGTCCAAGTTCTTCTGACTGTTATGACTCTTCTTACAAATACAGACCATAATAAAATCCTCCTCCATGTCATGAATTGGCTCTCTCACTTGTCCGATTCCCACCATTCTCTTGTTCTCTGTTGGAGGTGGACTTTGTTTCTTTCCACTTTAGATGGATTTTGAAAATGGAAACTCCATTGTCTGTTTCCCTGTGTAGACACTGTTTGCCAGGTTAAGTAAGGTACCAAAATCAAAGAACCTTTTGAGTTTAACATGCAGATTTCTCAGGTCCTTTATACAAATCTCTATGGTAATGGATTTGAAATAGGACTAAAGATGTTTTTAAAATTCCCTATTGATGTTATTGCACAAGTTCTACAACTACATTTTGAAAAACTTTTATTTTCATGTCAGTTTTATCTTTTCATATATTGCAAAAGCATATTGTGTTTAGAGACAAAAAAATTAATTCATATCTGTATCTGCTCCCTGTTAGGTATGCAACCTTCACCAAGTCACTTGGTATTTTTGATATTTTAATTTCTTATGCAAAATGAGTCTATAATGCTTGTACTGGAGGTATATAACAATGATGTGCTTATGGCTATATGATTAAATAATAAGAATATGTTGTACAATTAAAATTATACTATCAGAAATAGTTTTCAATAAAACTCAAAGAATAATTTCGTATCAGGGTAACCACAGATACTCAAGCAAATTTTAATTAATTATGATAAAATAATTATGAATCTGATGATTTAAAAGGGAGATGAAAAATTAACATGCTTTGCATGCTTCTGTTTTCAACTCCTATTGACTCATCTTTCTGAAATTTTCTTTCCTCTGTGAGGAAATGTTTTTCCAATAATCCACGTGCTTTTGTAGTATCTAAAATGTGTACGGTCTTGAGTCCTCTGAACGAAACTTACGCATCTGAATTAAAGTTTCATCTGCCCATGGTGGTGAACCTTTTAGAGCTTTGAATGATACGAGTAGCCTGCTGCATCGCGTATGCCACAAGTTCAGCAATGTTGAGAATCTGTTTCGATCAAGAATATGCTTTCATTTTCTCAAAATTTTTCAAATAATTCCAGGTTACTAATTTATGGCCATTTATTTCTCTTTCTGTTATGGATTTATTGCATTTTGTATTTTTTTCTTGTCATTTTAATTTTGGAAAGAAAACAAATGAAAGATCAAAATATACTGGCATAAACAGAAACTCCCAACATCAACTTTAAAATAAAAACAAACAGCTCACAGTTTTTTTTTTTTTGTAATTTAGATATCATAATACTTAAATAGACTTTTAAAATGTAGGTTTAATTTTGTGTATTTAGTTGTTAAATGTTTATGATATCTAGTTACATTTATCTTGAGAAATTGGTGTATTTATCATGCCTTTTCCCATCTCCACAATCCACCTCCCTGTCTGCCATCTCTTTTTTATTTTGCTCTTTAAAATAAGCCAGGGTGCTACCTCCTCAGACATTGAGGATGTGGAAGGTGGGGTCAGAAGAAGGGTTGGAAGTGAGAAGGTGAAGTCTAAAGTCAGGGAAGGGAGTGAGAGGGGCAGGAAAAAGAGAAAGGCATCAATGTGACTGAAAGCTGCTAAGAGATGTTTAATGTGTGCATCACATTCCCAAAGCAAACCTTAACATTATTATGCAATAGTAACATGCACTAGTAAAACATTTTTAAAATGACAAACGTGATTAAGTTCTCTGCTGCAAAAGAGAAAATAACCTCAACATGAAGGCAGCGTTGGTGTTACTAGGGATTTAGACATGATTCAGGGCAATGAAAGAGTAGAGGGTAGGAGAATGGTGGTTAGATAAGATCAATTCATAGATAGGATCAATGCAATGTATGTGAGTGTGAAAATATTGCACCAAATCCCAATAATATGTGCACTTAATATACATTAGCAAAAATTTAGAAACGTCTAAAACAAAGTAAAGTGAAGATTCAGTCAGAAGATGTGTTGTGTGCCCCATCAGAGTAGCAAGAATTTGAAGGGCATATTTTAGTTGCTGTACATAACTTCTATGGTAGGAATTAAAATGTGAAATGAGAGAGAAGAGGCCAAACGGGTAATCATTAATTAATTTATGGTTACAGAGGATCTTGTTTTCATTAGGTGTTGACTTATACACCAAAACTGTTGGTCAGCAAAACAGAACTAGTCCATTTCCCACCTCAAAGTAGCACTGGCGTGGGAAGAGCAGATATTACTTTTGAAAACATACAAGTGTACGTTGAACTGCATATGGTAGTAGCTGCTGTCTTGGAAGTTTAAGAACCTTATAATTTGATTAACACATGTAGCTTACTCATACATGGGGTTATGGAATGTTACCCTGAGACAGTAATGATTGACTGACCTGTGATATGAAATAGACAGTCTGAGATAGAATGTCGCGGGCAGGCTGGAAAAAGGTTAGGTAGAAGTATCGTGAAGCAGGAGGGTATGCGAGTTTCCTTTTTTTATTTTATGAAACAATAAAATTTTATCATTGAATAATAAGAGAATAACAATAGTTATGACACTGTGTATCATTATTTTCAGACTACACAGAGTATGAGGTAAACCAAAAAGATTTCTATAAAAAAAGATACAAGCAGGTAACACAAAACTGTATTTCCAATAGAAAAGGAAAATATTATATTTATAGACTATATAGTACTATACTGCCACAAAAAAGATAAAGTTGAGGCATTTGTAGGTAAATAAATGTAACTTGAAAGCATGATATTAAATGAAATTCAAATACTGCATAGTTTCTCTTGTATGAGAAACATTATACACATAGCATATATTCATATGTATATGAATTCATATATATATGTATATATATGTACATATATATGATAAATAAGAAGTAGGGAGAAGTTCAAATACTTCCCAAAATACAAATCCCATTGCTTTAAAAATATTTCAGTACTATGTTGATTGGTTTCGTTTATACCACTAACTTAACTTAGTTCAATACACATGTTTTCACTGGAGGCTGTCAGAGAACAAAACTATAAATAAGGGTGACTAGGAACAGAGGAAAGAGCCTATTACATAACCTCTCTGTCTGCATTACAGTTTCTCCTCTTTATCCTTAGGCCACTGAGCAGCTTTATTTAGGAGAACAGGCACAGTTTGTCCAGAAGACAGGATGAATTCAGGACATGGCGCCGTATCGAGTCGAGAAGCATTGGATCCAAAGCAAAAGAAAGACTTTACAAGGCTTGGCAACATGTTCCCTTCTGAGATCTTTCTCTCTTGTTACCTTTATTAGAGGACAGAGAGAAGCTACAAAAGTAGGAACATTTTTATAATCTCACTGTGAATGCATATCTTTGTTTACAATGGAAGTTTTGAGTTGGAAGGCAAAGCTCTAGAGTCCAGAAGAAAAATCAGGATGACTTTGAAGTGAAACCTCAGAGAGCAGAACCGAAAACAGAGAATATCAGATGAGCTTAAGAAAGATGTTAAGCAGGTAAAATCATAGGGTTGTCCATTTGAGTAGATGTTGTATATTACAGGTACTTAAAGGATGATTTTCTAAAAATAGGTAGATCAGAATGAACATCCCATGTTAAGCTTTTCTTCTTCTTTTTCTTCTTCTTCTTCTTCTTCTTCTTCTTCTTCTTCTTCTTCTTCTTCTTCTTCTTCTTCTTCTTCTTTTCCTGCTGGGAATCAAATTCAACCTGCCAGGCAGGTGTTTATGACACTGAACTAAATCCCCGGCATCCCATGCTAAGCTTACTTGTACTTAATTTTAAGATACAGGAAGCCACTACAGTATTTTAGGCATAAAATGATATGAGCAGGTACACATCTTTGATTAATCACTTGACAAAATCTGGTAAGGCTGAAGTCCACTTAACCAGGTCCATAAATGATGGAGACAACAGGAATACCAAGATTGAAAGCATTGCTGCATATTGTATCAGAAAGATACTACGTGGGTGATTTCCCAGTTGGTACTTGAGCTAGTGGTGGGTGGGTTAGAACAAATGAGACAGGCTTACAGATGAACTAACATTCATGCTGGAGGGAATTATGTCCATACTGATTCTTTTGTCCAAGCTGAACTTTTGGTGCTTGGTAAATTAAAGCAACATAAGTTATTTTATGTTCTCTTTAGCGGAAAAAGAATTGGCTGACTGTTCTTAACAAGTTAACTCTGATAACTTCTCTCTCTCTCTCTCTTTTTTTTTCTCCATGCAGATAACTAGAATAATAGGGGAAAAGTCCTTTGGATGAGCCAACACCATTCGGTGTTTCTCTTTAGACCACATATTTGTACACTGAATATGTGGCTGTGTGCTGAACATACCCCATTCTCTCATTCTGACTTATGTTTTGAAGAATAAGGTAGAATATTCAAGGGAAGAGACTGGCATATGTACATGGCTCAATTATGACTCTCTCACTAAAGTTAAACTTTGTAAAAATATGGCTGAAGTTTGAGTTGATAGGAAATGCCTCCTCTTCTTGGAATTTCTCACATTGCTGTTGAAGAAAGCACTGTGCTACCCCTGATGGTCAGACTGTGTCATTAACATTGATAGGTGGTGGGGAATACTAATCTGTGTTCTTTGGAGGGTGAGAAAAGATCTGACATCTCACACCACTAGGTAAGGCAGAAGCTGTCAGTATCAAAGAGAGATTAGAAATAAGTCTGAAACTATGGTCACCATCCCCATGAAAATTTGGTCTCAGGAGTTTAAAAAAAAAAATCCACACAGGGTGTGAACTCAGCCCAGGTAAACGATTCTATTTTTCAGCTCACACACTTACACTGCCAATCACAGATACCAGCCCCTAATGATTCATTTGCCCTTCATGACCAGTAGATCAGTTAATTCAGTTGTAGCCTTTATATTTTCAAAGTGAATCTGTTCTCTGCGAACTATCAACTGCAAAGTCTGATTGAAATATATGCTGTGTGTTTACATTTTAAAAAATATGTTACCATTAATCCCCCACATATCCTCCTTCTAGCTTCAAACACACTCATCCCATCATCCTTGCCACTTTCTGCAGCAGCTCTGGAGTCCTCTTTCCTGAGGGTCTCTAGCTGCACTGTCCTGGCTGCCTCGATGTCCTAAATGGATTCAAAATGTTTCTCTTTTATGGCCATTGTGATTTGGGGGAAGAGCCAGGAATCACACAGTGCCAGATCCGGTGACTAAGGAGAATGAGAACTATCACTTTTTTGTGAGCTGCTTTTCTGTCGGACAGTGCTCGGCAGCAGCATGCACTACAGTTTTGATCCCACTTCTAAAGGCACCTTTGCCTATAGAGGAGAAATAAGCACATCCAGCAATCCACCATCTCCTGCAGAATGACCCTGTTCAAATGCACCTGCAACCCTTGGCACTGCTTCTCTTTGAGTCCCTGAGATTCACTTAATTATAAGGTCAGCAACAAAACTCGGGAAAAGGTTCCTATGACAGCTCATTCTAGATAAGGGTAAAATTACCACGATTGCATGTAGAAGAGGGTGATGAGGTTTCCAAGAGAAAAACTCAGACTATCTGCTTCTTTAACTATCAAAAAGCCTTTTTGTCCCGTGTTGATGCTGAGCTGAGCCTCAAGATGAGCATCTCCCGGGCTGAAAATAGTTCAGTCCCAGTCTGAAATGGCCTGGCTCCTTCAAAGCCAGAGCCAGACTGAAACTAGCCACAGATGCTGCTATAGGAGTGACACTCGGGCTCAAGGCCAGATGAGAAAAAGGTTAAATATGATTTGGCACTCGGTGCAAATGACAGGACCGAGATGTTCCCAGAGAGGGGAGAGTGGCTGATATTACAGAGCCAGGGAACTTCAAACACGACAGCAAAGAGGCACTAATAAGGGGGCAGAAGTCTGGAGGAGAGGAACAGATGGCATAGGGGAAAATTGACAGTGCTCATTGTAGGAGGCTTGAAGATTTCTCAGTTACTAGCAGAGAGGTGGAGACAAGCCCCAACAGGCAGAAATGGCAGGGCTCAGAGGAAAGGCTGTAGCCGGAAGGCGCTGGACAGGCGATCCAGTCAAGTTGCCTAGGCATAGTTAAAAAACAATCCCAGGTTTGGTGGCAGCTGCTACCCTAGCTCAAGGTGAGAGAAACACAGCTTTCTCAGGGCTCTGTAATACTTTGCTAGATACATAAAGGCCCAAAATTGATGCACAAGATATCTTATTGGGTTTTTATAAACACATCCACGTATTTGCTTACCTATTTACCCATTCATTCCTATTCATTCATAAACACATGCCGCTAAGCCCTGTGGAAGACACAGACAAGTTGTAAATGTGGCATATCACTAGCTTAATTGTAAGGTCAGCAACGGGAACTCGGTAAAAGGTTCCTATGACAGCTCATTCAAGATAATGGTAAAATCACAACTACTGCATGTGGAAGAGGTTGATGAGGTTTCCAAGAGAAAAGCTCAGACTACCCACTTCCTTAACTACTAAAGAGCCCTTTTGTACCATGTAGGTGCTAAGCTGAGCCTGAAGATGAGCGTTTCTCAAGCTGAAAACAGTTCCGCCCCAGTCTGAAATGGCCTGTCTCCTTCAAAGCCAGAGGCAGAGTGAAATCAGTCACAGATGCTGCTATGGGAGAGGTGCAAGCATGTCATAGTGCACATCTGTAATCTCAGCATTCTGGGAGGCTGAGGCAGGAGGATGGCAAGTTCAAATCCAGCCTGGTTATGTTAGTAACTTAGTGAGACCGTGTTTTAAAATAAACAAATAAGAAGAGATGGGGATATGGCTCTGTGTAAAATCCCTAGGTTCAATCCCCAGGACCACAAAACTAACAAAAAGACAGTACATAAATATAGAAACAGTAAGCATACGTGAAGATGTACACAAGCTCTACCCAAAGGGTGAATGTCAGAAAGATTTCAGAAAGGAGATTTGCCTGCACTGTGTCCTGAGGGACTCTGAGAATGGGAGAAATAGCCACAAATGTCAACCCAGATAGGTGAAAGGAGCGATTGAGTCAGATAGCTATGTAAAATGCCCTTCTGCTGACAGATTTCTGGAAAGCCCTACGGCAGTGGCAGAAAGTAAACAGAGTGTGTGGCCAGACAGACACGACCTTGGGTTCTTTTGCTGCGACTCACGAGCTTCTTGCTAACTTTGGTTTGCGATAATCTAGAGGAGTCAGTTCTTTCATCTGTTGGTGGGAATGTTACCAGCTTCCTCGTTGTTATTATTTAATTTGTGTGTGTGTGTGTGTGTGTGTGTGTGTATTAAGTGAAATTATGTATGCGGACTCTTGGACATCCTTGACCCAACACCACCCTGCCCTGGGATCTGCTGCTTTCAGAGGAAGGGGTGCTTGGCAGGCACCCCACAAGCCCACCCTACCCTCTGCTCCTGTGGCATCAGAAACAGCATGTGGGTGCTGTCTATGGTGTTCATTGCGCAGGATTGCAGGCCGGGCTGTGGGAAGCACAGAGGAGAAGTTGGCCAGGAAGGAGCCTCACAGTGCACCTCGGCAGGGGCTGCCAGACAGGCCAGAGGGTGCTGAGGCTTCTGCAGAATCAAGGCTCAAGGGGAGAGGAGTGGGGACAGAGGGGCCGCACTCCTGTGCTTTGAATTGGTGCCTGTTAGAGCAGCGGTCAGGTTAAGAAGCAGCAGTGTTCAGAAAGGCAGAGAAGGCGTTTAACACCGCGGGGCTCAATATCCTGACTTTGAAAATTTGCTTCGGTTCCACTGAGGACCAAAAGAGCACAGTTACGTTTTCTTTGAGTTGATGGAAAAATAAAACTTCTTTATTCTTTACATCATTGTAGCCTGAAAATAGTTCCAGCGAACAGGAACAGGCCGGCACCACATGGAAAGGATTTTACTGGCACCACAGGGGTGCTTAAAAGCTGCAGAGCTAGGTCCTGAGGACCTGTGGCCAGTGCAGGGCCTTAGGTCCTCCACGAAGAACCGACCGCAATTCATGCTGAGCACCAAGCCAGACTGCATGGGCTCTGTTGTCCTGGAAGCATCTGGATTTGAGGACAGGTCCTGCCAGGCTGGAGCAGGTCCAGGGCAGACTGAGACAGTGTGACTCCTGCAAGTGGAAGGGAATGCACTACAGAGACTCCCAGATAGTCCTCATTGTCAGAGAGGAAAAGCAGATGATCCTGAACCACATGTCCTTGCTGTCCCGAAAGCAGGCATTGTGGACAGCTGTTCTGGTTTCTCTTCTTCCCACTCTCAAATGCATGGATGCATTTATTAATCTTTCCTAGGTTTGAGAAATACAATCCTCTTTGTGTTACCTCCTCTCTCTCTCCCCCCCTTTCTCTCTCTCTTTCTCTCCCTCTGTTTCTCTCTCTTTCTCTCTCTCACTTTCCAGAGACTGCAGAATCCAGTCCCTTCACTTCATATCATGTATGTGGTGTGTGTGTGTGTATGTGTGTACCCATGTATTCCTTAATCATGGGGATGTGTTAAAAGAAATATCTCAAGTGATTTTGTCACTATAAAGACATGACAGATGAACTTATACCACACTAGATGGTACAGATCAGTCCTGCAATGTGGCCTTTGATTCACTCAGGTGATAAATGAACATGAGACGCAGGAGGGACTACTGGCTACCGAGCTGTATTGCCTTACCATGCACTTTTATAAGTAGAAAGCGTACACTCTAAAATAAGATAAAATTATAGTACAGTACATATCCAAACCAGTAATAAGCACAGTTCTTTATTATCATGATTCATATAAACATATATGAGAAACTAGGATTTTTTTTTTTAACCATTCAGTATTTTCCTGTATAGGTCATCCACAATGTTAGAGAGAGGGTGAGGGGCACTTTCCTCATTCTGGGAAAATGAATGGTTTCCCCAAACCTGGTATTGTTCATCAAGACCAACTAGAAGAACTGTGCAGAAACAGTCCAGTCGATCAAATCGTGTTCTTACGACTCAATGACACCCTTACTGTCCTTGCCACTAACAAGCTTATCTACTTTGCTCTAGAGTTGCCAACACCAGTGTTATGGTGGAATATTTTGTCTGAAACAAACACAAACTCACCTGTCATTTGTAAACAGCAGATTTCTCTAACATATTCATCCAAACAGATCTAAGTTTTAAGGAAAAGCATATGTGGGCAAGTGGAAAAATCTGTTAGAACAATAAGTCGGAATGTTCCCAAGATCTGCCTCACACATTTGCACTGTAGTTTGGTTTCCCAAAACCTGCCTACTCATCAAGACTTTGCAACACCTGCACAGTTTTCCATGCCTGTCAAAACACTTTCTCCCACTACCCACCTGCTCCTTAAAGTCCTACTTTTTATGGTCATTTAAGCTTTTGAATTGAGAAAGAATCTGGATCAACCCTGGGAAATGTCTCAAGTCTGGTTATTATCAGTTATAATCTACTTTGAAAGAGCACATTTTAACAAGAATTCGGAAAAGTCTGACATCCCTAAAATTTGGGAAACAGAGATCTAATATTCAACCCTCCAGCATGAAGTGACCTAATAATTGCCTATCCGCCTTGAGTTATTTCATCTCACATCCCCCAGCTTCGTGATTGGACCTCGGTCTTAAGGAAAAAGGCTCATTTCTATAAGACATGGGACAAAGTCTAGACATTGAAGGAGGCAGAGGTTCAGAGGACTAAACAAACAAAATTCTGAGAGATTTTCACCTGAAATTTTGCGGTTCCATCTACTTCAAGTTAGTTGTTGGTGGTATAATGTTTTTGTCTCTTTGTACCATGTCCCAAACACTTGTTAAAAATAACACATTTCAGCTTGTAAATTTCAAAGCTATTATACTTCTAAATATTTCTCCCCTCCTCACTTCTTCCTAGAAATATTCTCCTTTCTTTATCTAGTAGAATATTTCTCAATTTTGGACATATATGTGAGAATCAAGTTGGGAGGCCCGGTTGAAATTTCATTTTAGTTTTAGTTTTTGCTTTGTTCTGTTTTGTCTTGCTTGACACTGAGGGTTAAATCTAGTGCCACCATACTAAACTATATTCCCAGTCATTCTTTATTTTTAATTTTGAGAAATCACTACAGTTGCCCAAATTTTCAGTTCTCCTGCCTCAGTCTCCCAGAGAGTTGGAATTATAGGTATAGGCCGCAACACTCTGCCCTGAACTTTTCTTCTTTCTCATTTTATTCCAATGTGATTAAAATAATGTTTAACTTTCTGAATTTTCATAGCAGTCAATTTGTAATTTTATCATTTCTCTCAGATATACGTGCAGAGTGTGTGCGTGTTTGTTTAACTTTTAGTTTCATGAAGGACTCTTGTGCTGTGTTCTTTTAGTATCACGCATGTAGTTTTCTCCAACTCATCCTATCTTCGAAATAACTCCATCCACTATGTTCAAAGGCCTCTGCATATATTGAAATGTGTCAAGGAAAAAAAATAACTACAAAACAAAACATTAAAAAAGATGATAAATCCACAAATGGAAGGATCACAGTCACTCGTAAGAGCATACAAAAAACTGATACTTAGACAACAAGGAAAAAGGACGTGCAGGAAGCAGCCAATAGATACCTCTGACCCAGTTCTACAAGAATTGAGTCCTCTTTAGGATTCAAAATGGCACAGTGGTAGAATTCCCGGGTGGAATTCTGTCTCTAATATTCAATAGCAGTGTGTTGGACACTTTGTTTAATTGCTTTTATTTTTAAACCTATAAACGATAATACTAATTATCATGCTGGCTTCACGTTATGAGATGAACATTTAAATCCCCCTGGTATAGAACAACTTTCAGGACACATCCATCATGTGTACCTTTCTGACAGTTAATCAGGCAGAGAGTATTATTAACACCTTCAGTCTTTCTGTGGAAAAGATGTGATTCTCTTATTCATCGCCATAGCATTCTGCAACATCAGTGATTCAGAGCACTTTTTTATACCTGAAAATTTAACGATTTACCCTTGCAGCTACTCCTTTCTGAAAGGGGGCATCTATCATTATGTTTAGCAATGGAATGCACCTACTTCAAATGTATGTTTCTTTGAATAGAAAGATTGAAGAATGTATTTCCAATTTCAGAATTATAATTGGAATGTTAATATTCTAATTATTTTTAAAGAAATGGATTACAACGAAACTGACAAATGGATGGGAAATCATAATCATAAAAAATTGATATTATTATTTTTTCTCTTGTACACAATATTTACCTCAAGTGGTTAGAGCCATGGTCTACAAATCCAGTATTCAAATAACAAATCTGATTGAATTTCTCTCAATTTGTTCATAGAGATTATACAATCAGTGTA
>RJWM01040421.1:5353-15605 GCA_004363535.1 Dasyprocta punctata
GGGAGGGGAGGGGAGGGCAGGGTGGGACCTGGGCGGTGGGGGTGGGGGGCCTGGCCCAAGGGCACAGGGGCAGCAGTGAGGGGCAGACGGGAGGCCGTGGCCAGGCGGGCACCACGGTGCCACCCCACCTGGGAGCCCAGCTGTTTCCTGAGAGCCCGGTCCAGCCCGGTGCGGGTGCGGAGGCAGCGGAGAGGTGGGTCACACCGAGTCAGATTTCAAGGCCAACTTCAAAGGCGCTGGGGCTCAGCACACAGCCAGGAATGCTGGGGGCAGCGGGCGGCAGGGCCGTCTCCACGAGAGCTGCTGCCCAGCCCGGGAGTTGGGGGCAGAGGGTGCAAACCCCACAGCTGAGCCCCGGGGTCCCTGCTCTGACCACCTCTCACCGCGCCTGGGGTGACAGGAAGGTGACCCGCCTGCCCACCACCACGGGGCCTGGTTCTCCTCCCCACAAAGGGGGTGACAAGCCAGCTCGGAGCCTGCCAGGACCCGGGGAAGGGGGGCCGGAGGAGGGAGGAGCCCTGCGCCCGGGTGTGCGCCCCCCATGCGCACGTGTGCACACACAGGCACAGGCACACGTGGGCATCGGTGTGCACACCCGTGTACACGCATGGAGGCGTGTCCTCTCCCCATGGACAGCACCCCCTCCTGCGTGGCTCTTCACACGGATGCGAACCTCTGAACCAAGGGGAGATGTCCCCACACCACTTACATTTGAAAAATGCAGTGGAGAAGGTCCATGGCCAATGTAATCAGCTTCCACTCTGGGGCGGGGGTCCTCCCGGCTCCAGGGCCTGCCCAGCACGGGCTGCCGCCAGGAGAGCTGACCCCAAGCCGAGTGGCTCCTGGGGTCACAGTCTCCCCCTCGAGGCAGGAGGTCGGCCGGGACCCACCCCCTCCTGCAGGAAGTCCTCCGGTGCTTCGGCTGCTCCGCCTCTCGCGTGACCTCGGCCCTCGCCTGCCCAGCACGGGGCTGCTGGCCCGCAGCAGGTTAGCAGTGCGCTCTCTACTGTCAGCAGCGTCCCGGGTGGGTGGGGGACACCGCGTCCCCCACACCTTCCTGTCTTCCCAGGGACAGCGGAGACCCCGGCTCGGGCAACCTTGAGGCCCAGATGCCAGCGCTCGCTGGGCAGAGTGGCCAGGGGCCGGGGGTGCAGGTGGCCCCGAGGGTCCTGGCCTGGGCCTCACAGCCTGGGTGTCTGTGGGGGTGCTGCTCGCTGGCCTTACAAAGTCCCGTTGCCTTGGCTTGGCTAAGCCTCAGCGCCCCCTGCAAACTGGCGCTGATGACCTGGGACGCAGGCAGCGCCATGGGTCACGCACGCTCACGCACGCCTGTCAGCAGCTCTGCAGTGAGTCCGGGACGCCCCACACCTCAGAGACAGCACCACACCTTTAGCTGGCACTGTACTCTGTCGCCCACCCAGCTGCCACCCATCCCACGGACAGCCCCGCTCAGGACCCTTCTCCTGGTGGAGCCGGGGGCTCTGGGGCTCTGGCAATGGGCCTGTCACTTGGCATCACACCTCCTACACTGGCTCTGTCTTCCTCCCTTTCCTGGCTGTATTATATTCCACCCTCTGAGTGGCTAAGAGCTGTTTTTCTGTTCTTAGGTTGGTGGGCATGCAGGTCTTGCTCCTCCTGCACCAAGACGAGTAATGTTATAGTCAGTTACGTACAACTGTGTGTGAGCCCGGGTTTTCTTGAGCATATTTCTAGGAGTGCATTACAGCTCATTAAAAAGTGTTTCCTGAGCCCCAGTAAGGCACCGGGCTTGCTAAAGATGCCTGTGGTTCATCCGGCTGCTTCCCGCCTCTCCGGGCCAGGGACCAGGGCTGCTTCTCCTGACCTCTGCATGATGCGTGGCTCGGGCCCAGCCAGAAGGAGAGGGTCCCCCACCCCTATCCCCGCGCACACCCTCGAGGCCTCCGTCCAGTAGCTGTAGGGGACGGGAGGTCCTGCAGCCGCTGCCCTGGGGGCGGGGTGGGGTGGGGCAGGCTGGGGTGGGGTCGTCCAGACCACCCAGCACCTCAGTGCTGGGGCCGCGCCCTGGGCTCTGGATGTCCAGCCCGGCCTCGCGCACCGCAGCCGGTTTTGCAGGTCCTGTCCTGTGTGGGCTCTCAGACACACTAGTGAGTCTCACTCCCCTGCACAAGGTCGGTGTCCCAGGACCTCCAGGGGACACCTGTGGCTTTCACCTACATACAGAATTTCCTTTGCAAACGGTTAATTTACAAACCAATCACAAGAGCTTAACGCCCACTGATAATACAGCGGGAGCAATTACAACCTTGTATTCTCGGAAGAGCCATATGGATTTCCTCTCTCTCTCTCACCTTGATGACACTGTCCCCTGTCACTTGAAAGGAGCATGTCCAACCTGCGGCCCACCTGAGTTGCTGGTCCCCGTGCGCTTCCCTACAGGGCCGGGGTGCAGGGCTCCCAGAGGACGAGTTCGGCGATTCCTGGACGGCTGGCTGCTGCTGGCACGTGCCCCATGGATGGCGGCAGCAGGCAGCCCTGGACCGGGTGACCGAGTGCTGGGGACCACGCGGGGTGAGCACAGGGTCTCCTCACCACGAGCTCAGAATGCCATGCAACCGGGGCGCTGCTGGGCTCTGGGATTTTCCACTTCCTGTCTCCAAGTGGACCACGGAGCCGACGTGCGTGAGGGCGGAAAGCTGTGAGAGAGGGGAGCGCGTGTGCCCTGAGGGCCCTCTTGCAGGTTTCCAGCTGTGCCCGGATGCTGGCCCTTCCTGCACCAGACGTTAAAACCTTATTTTTGCAGCACCGGCGATCGGACACAGGGCCTTCACACTGAGCTGAACCCACAGCCCTTTGTAGCTTTCATTTTGATATGGGACTATGTTGCCTAGTCTGGGCTTGAACTTACGTCCTCCTGCTTCAGCCTCCCAGAGTATGGGATTGTAGATGTGTACCACCTCTCTCAACTTGGTTTTAAATGTCAGTCTGAGACACCCCTCACCGCCTCCTCAAGCTCCTGCAGAGTCTCCTACTGTCCAGTGGGCAAAATTCAATTGTCCCCACCTGGTGGAGACCCTGGAGGTGGCCTGGCAGCCCCGCTCAGCTGAGCCACAGCCCCACTGCATGCCCCAGGCCTGCCCGAGTCCCGGGGAGCCTGTGCAGCTCCCTCACCCATACAGCCACAGTCCCCTTGGGGGCTCTCACCTGCCGCTGAGCACCAGCTCCTGGAAGCCCCGCTCCTGTCCCCCAGGGGCTCTGGTGCGTTCTGCTGCTCCGGGGTCCTGGGGCCCTGGATGGTGTCCAGCGGAGCAGAAATGTGGTGCTGGTGTGAATAAAAAGGGAGAAAGAAGGGGCCCGAGGACAGGTGCCCTTGCCGATGGCCTGGGGACCAACAGGGCTGCCCAGGAGGGACCACGGCAGCCCTCTGTGCAGGGCTGGGGAGGGGGCGTGGGGTGCCCAGCCCAGCCCAGGAACCCCCAGACCCGCAGGAGGTGGCACCTATGAGGCGCCGACACCGCCCCAGCCTGGGGACAGACCCAGGAGAGCAGAGGACAGGCCTGAGGACGCTTCTCTGATAGGGACAGTTCGGAGAGGGACCAGGCCAGGTCGCAGACTGGATGAAGTCCTGGCGGCTTCGCGTGTGGGGCTGGTGGGGGACCCGGGCTCTGCGACCGGCGTCGGCAGGGGGAACCTGCCGTTGGGGCTGCTGACATCGCAGGCCCCGGCTGCCGCCCGGAGTCAGGGTTGGCTTTGCTTCCCTCCCCCGCCCTCCCTCCTGTTTCTCTCTGCTCGCAGCAGCCTGGACCCCGGGGGGCCTAGGGGCTGCAGGGCGGCTGGCTGAGGAGGGCACGGGTTCAGGGCCCAGGACAGGCCCGAAAGCCTCTGGTGCTGGCCGCCTGTGGTGGTGTCTGGATTTCACACATTCTCAAAAGCGTCTGGAGCCAGAGAAGGTCTGGGCTGCTGCCCACAGCTGGCCGGGGGAGCAGTGGACGGTTCTTGAACAGGGTCCTCGCTAGCAGGCCCGGGGCAGAGCCGGGCCGGGCTGGCACCCGCGCCCCACCTGAGCTCGCAGACTTGAACTCTGCCAGGCTGCGCTCAGGGTCACTTCATGATAGTTTTGATTTAAAAAAGAAAAGAAGAAAGCAAAAAGGCCAAAAAGCAGCAAGACAGACAGCTAGGGTGCGGGCCTGGGGGAGGGGCGCCGGGCGGGCATCACGCGCTCACCCTTTGAAATTAGGATACCCAAGCAGATGTTTCTGTTTTCCTCCTGTCCTGCTCTCTCTCCAATCCGCCGAAATTAGCTCCAAAGTCATTATTCACCTAATCACACTAATAGCTTCACATCCGATCTGCCCGCACGGCCGGGCCAGGGTGCGGCCGGGCCTCCCCGGCGTTTCCCTCCGACCCGCGCCGGTTCAACATCGCGGTTGACTTTATTTTCTTTCTCCCGGTCTCCAGGTCCCGAGCGGGGGGAGATAAAGTGAAACACATTTGCTTCCCGGGAGGGAGGGGGACACTGAGCTGCCTCTCTGGAAGGGCGGCCCATCCATCATAAACTGATTACAAATTCGTCACCTTGAATCAATTTCTGTTCGCAAGTTCAAAAGGCGCCGTGGGCTCGGGGCTATCCGGGCTCTTCCACATGCGGAGGGCATTAGCGTCGGGGCCCGCGCCGCGCTCACGGCCGGGCTGGTGCCGTGGGGACGGGAGTCCGGCAGGGGTGGCTTGAACCCCGCGGAGCTGCCCCGCGCCCACGGGCCCGGACGGCAGAGTGGGGGCCCGGCTCTCCAGTGTGGACCCGAGGGGCGGGAGACAGACACGTCTGGTCCCGTGGGGTGTGGTCAGATGTGAGATTGGTGCCCGGGGTTTCCGTAAAGGGTGGTCTCGCAAGAGGGAACTTGAGAGAGAGACACAGAGACAGAGATAGAGACAAAAAGAGACAGAGAGACAGGGAGACACACAGAGAGGGGCAAAGAGACAGACACAGAGATAGAGACCCAGACCGAGAGACAGAGACAGAGAGACAGAGAGAGACAGAGACAGAAAGAGGCAGAGAGACAGAGACAGACAGAAACAGAGACAGGGAGACAGGGAGACAGGCAGAGAGAGACCCAGACCGAGAGACAGAGATCGAGGGACAGAGACAGAGACAGAGCGAGATACACAGAGACAGAGAGACAGAGGAGGGGATGGGGAGAGGCCATGGCTGAGGGCCGTGCGGGGTGCAGGGCGCTGTCTCTGCGGACCTCCAGGCCCCGGTGTCCTCCGGCCCCCTCCTCCACCTGGAACCCCAGCAGGGAGGCTCCGCAGATGTCCGGAGTGTGGCTGGAGAACCCGCTCCTGAGCCTGCAGCCTCAGGGCCACCTTCATCTGAACTGGGGGGCAGTGGGGAGAGGTGGGGTGAGGGCCAATTCAGATGCCTCTCTTGACTCCAAGTCAGACACCGCCATGAGGGTCATCACCCTTCCTCCTGGGACGGAAGGGAAGGCAGAGACGAGGGAGGAAGGGAGGGGAAGACGGAAAGGCGCTGCGCTGTGGCCCCAGGGCCATCCTGTGCGGCAGGGCCGGGAGTGGGGGGGCTCGGCCTGGGCCGTGACCCAGGAGGGGACCGTGGCCTGGTCCGTTCCTCCAGCCCGGAAGGAGTGAGCGCAGGCCCAGTGTGCTCCTGGGCGGCCTCCTCCGGGCTCCTGCCCGGCTCTGTGCACCTGCTGCGCTGAGACCAGACAGGTGACACGCTCCATGTCCAGGGCCCGCTCGCTGCCCTGGCGGGTGCCGCTGCACATCCTCTGCGCCCAGAGTTCTCTTTCAATGTCCCTCACGGGTGCCAGGTTCAAACCCGGCTGGGCAGCTCCTGCATGCAGCTGCAGCTGCCCTTGGGGACTTCCTGTCGTGGCCGCTGCAGTCTCAGCTGTCCTCAGCGGAGCTCCCGGGCCACCCTGAGCTAGGCTGGGACCCTTTGTGCTGTTTCCTCGTCCTCTTAGCCTGCTGCTTCCAGTACAGGGCTGAGGAGCGCGGCGGTGGACAGATGCACACGGGGCTGTGGACAGCCGCAGTGGTGGGCCCACCGGACTTTCCTCAGCTCTGAGTCCCATCGCCCACCCTCCCTGCCTCTGCCCAGGACCCCAGGCCTCTGCCTTGGTGGGGCTCTCCTGTGGCCTGGTGGGGACCCAGGCTGCAGCCCCCCCAAGTTGAACCTCAGCCTGGGCCCAGATGGCTCCCAGTGCAACCCCCACCCATGTCCTGGGACCGGCCACCTCTGCCGGATTCACTTCTGGAGAGAGCTCAGGCCTGGGGTCAGGTGACCCTGCCCCCCCCCACCTGCCCTGGGGTGGCCACTTAACCCCTGGCCGTGACACCCCGGCTCAGAAGGCCCGAGGCCACCCACCTTGAGGGCCATGAGGAGCGGGCACAGGGAAATGGCACTGGGTGACCAAGTGTCACCGCGTCTCCCCGCTGGGCCTGGGTCCCTGGCAGAGCTCAGGGCCAGGTGGGGCCGGGAGAGGGCCCAGCCCGGTGACCCAGAGGGGACGGCCCTGCCGGCCTCGATCTGGGCTCTGGCTCCAGAGTGGGGAAGAACTCCGAGCGGCGTCTTCTTGCTGCTGTTAGCGTTCTGCCATGGTAGCTCCCGGAAAGGATGCAAACTGGTTTTGCATGTGAGCTCCACCACTCGGCCAGCTGTGTGACCTTGGGAGATGCTATCAACCTCTCTGAGCGTCAATCCTTTGCTCAGAAGCCCAGAGATGCCACAGGGCCCTGTGGGGAAGGAGGTATGGATGGGCGGGCAGGAGGGCTTGTGCCGACCCAATTCGGAAGCCCTCTCCCCGCTGGGCCTGGGCTGGTGGCAGGAGTTTCCTGCTCCTTTGAGCCACATCCAAGGGAGGGGCGTGAAACACTGGAGCAGGGTGAGCAGGGAGACTAGAAGGCCTGGCCCCGAAATTAGCCCCAGATCGGGTTTCTGTCGGGCCCCGAGCTGCCGGGAGGCCACGGCCACCCCCACCCCGTTCTCATGGCCACCCCTCCCCGTGAGACTCTGCTTAGTAAATATTAATTTACCCCCGATTACTGCTGACAGGTCCAGCAAGGCTTTACCACGCGGGGTAGGGCTGCGGCCTTCAAAGCCGGCAGAGCAATTAGGCCTAATGGTGTCTGCGGCAGGGGACGAGGCCCCAGGCGCATCCCAGGGGGTGTGCTGCGGAGCAGGCCCTGCTGGGGTCCTGAGAGCCACCTCCTCCCACCAAGGACACAGAGCAGCACGAGCCAGAGCCAGGATGGGCGTGGCCCTCGGACCCCAGAGCTGGCAGCAGGGGCCACGGCAAACAGAGGTCACCGTGCAGAGGGGTCCGGAGCGTCTTCCAGGGCCCGCACTGGGATGGGCCACAGAGGAAGTGACAGCCCCTTATCCTCGTGGACACTGGAGCTGGGAGCAGGTGCCACAGATGTGTCACTGAGTCTCATCGGCAAATCCCTCAGCCCTCCGGCCTCAGTTTCCCCAGCTGTTCAGCGGTGATAGGGACTCCTATGCTGTATGGTCATGAGGACAGCATGGGCTGTGGCCCAACAGACGCGCGCGTCCTGAGAGTTGGTATGGTCTGGACTCACACCTGGGGTCCTGAGTCCTGCAGCTGGCCAAGGGCCCAGGGTCTGTCCTGCCCCCCGAGGGCTCACAGGGCTGTGGTCCTGAGAGTGCAGGAGTCGGTCTGGGGGACCCATCCTCTGCCTTCACAACCACTGCTATCTGGGGCACTCGGGGTCGCCCTGCTCTGGGGGAAGGCAGAACCAGGGCCGGGTTCCCCGTGCGAAGACGTGACTCCACTTTCCTGCGGAAGGGGCAGTCGCACAGCTTGTGTGAGGGTCAGAAGGCCCAGTGGGCCATGTGCCCCAGATCCTGTCCACCAGGACCTCGGATGTGACCTGACGCGGAACCAAAGTCTTTACGGCTGTCACGAAGGCAGAGATGGAGACAAGGCCACTGTGCACGGTGACCAGTGTCCTTATAAGGAAGGGAGAGACGCCCAGAGGAGGCGACTACATAGAGACAGGGCGGAGCCAGGAGTGCGCTGGCCCCCGGCCAGGCCACTGTACCCCGGAAGGTGGCCGAGGCAGGAGGATCCTTGCCGAGAGCCTCGGAGGGAGGCGGGCAGCCCCGGCACCTGCGCGCGCCCTGTCTCAGCCTGCGAAGGCCACTGTCCGCTCTCGGGAGCCTTTGGGCCACGGTTACTTGCTGCGGCAGCTCCGCCCCGGGGCGATCCCGAGGATGGCGGGGGCACAGAGGTGCAGTTCTCTGGCCGAGCCAGGCAGAGGGCGCAGGCCTGACTCCCCGCCCCGGCTGTGCCCGCCGAGCCCTGCCTGGCCCAGGGTGCCTGCTGCACAACTCTTCAGTGCCCTTCAGAGCGAGGGCCATTTGGCGGTGAGGCTGCAGCTTCCTCGTGGCTGTGACACCGCCACAGTGAAAGTGTTGCAGATGGGGAAACGGAAGCCCAGCCCTAGAATCACTTGCCAGGCCTCCTTGCGCCCCGTGGGGACAGGCCACGGCCCCAGTGTCCCGCTCCCCTTTCCTAATGCCCTCCATGGCGGAGAGGCCTTGGGGTCTCCCTGGGCTGCAGGAACCGACAGGGACCAGGATGTGAGGCTGGCGGGTCCCCTGACAGCTGGGTTCCTGTGAGGCACAGCCAGCACCCAGGCTGCCAGCAAGCAGAACCTTCCCAGGGGGCCAGATGTCCAGCCCTGTGCGGCATGGTCACAAGCTCACCGCCAGACCAAGCTGTCCACGCTTCTCCCAGGCTCTGGTCTCAGCACTGCGCCCCACCTCACCCCACCCCTACTTCCTGCACCGCTCAGAGCCTGGCGTGAGACTGGACACCTGCTGAGCAGACGTCCCCTCCCCAAAATAGACTCCCTGGGGCCTTGGGGACCCAGGAGCAGGACGGGAGCTGGCATCCTTCCCAGGCCAGCCGGCTCCCTCCTCACCTCCATGCGTCGCCCAGGGGACAGACTCAGGGCTCAGCCACCATGGGGAGCCCAACTGGTCCCAGACATGAGGTTTCTGGAAAGGGCCCTCGCTCAGAGCCGAGTTGGCACCATGCACGCAGTGGTTCCGCTAGCACAGGGGGACACAGCACAGGAAGGATTTGCCGACGTGACAGATCCAAGACGGCTCCGGAGGGCAGCAGAGAGATCTGCAGGGTAGGGGCCTGGGCCGGGCCGCCGCATCAGCGTCACACACACCCAGCCCGGCCCCTTTCCCGCTCTGTGCCCAGGCCCCAGCCCCTGCGCTCCGCCTGCAGCGTCCTGAGGTGTGCAGCCTCGTCCCTGCCTCTCCGTGGAAGAAAGCTAGGACAAAGCCGCTGCGCATCACACTGTGGCTCCTGGGTAAGTCCCGAACCAGAGGACAGCGCACGCAGGGAGAGCAAGGTTCCCACAAGGCCACAATGTGCGAAGCCAGCCCTCAGGGACCTGGCTCATTAGCTGACTTCAGACTCCACTCACACTGATCTCCGCGTCAAAACAGATTAGGGGAATAAACACTGCGGCGGTGCAGACCTGGGAATGGGGGTGGCGACAGCCGGTCCAGGGTGGAAAGGCAAGAAGGGACAGCAAGGCTCCTGCCCCGAACCCCAGTCACAGCCTCTGCGTGAGGCTCACCCCGTCCCGCTCCAGAGAAGTCATCCGGGGCTCCGCGGACCAGACACAGCGGCAAGTCACAGGCGGGTCTACATGGATGGCATCTGGGCCCATCTCGACTGAATCACTGGATTGTTTCAAGGGGTCATGTTTTATTAAAATTTCAGAAAAAAACTTGTAAAGTAGCCAAAGGTGTGGAGGCAGGACGGGGTCCTGGGGGTGCTGGGTGGGGAGAAGGGAAGTGAAAAAGGTCAAGAGGTCCCGTGTGTCCAACCAGTTCCCCACGGCGGATGTGTTTATTCTGCACCGCAAACCTCTACAGACAAAAGTGTTTCTTAAATAAATGAAATAAACCTAGAAGATGTTCCCCTTCCTCTCGGGAGCCAGAGGACGCGGTTTTCCGCCAGCCGTCCCAGAGCCAGCGTGCAATCCTCGCTGTCCTCACATGCAGCTGCTCATCTGTCCTTGCTGCTGAAGGTGTCCACGGGGGAGCAGCGCAGGGACCCAGCCAGAAGTCCAGGCCGGCCAGCGTGGCTACGCTCATGCCAGCGAGGAGGTGACGCGGACAGCAGGAAGCAGCCTTGATCTTGAGGAGTGTCGAGTGCCTGGCGGGGAGTCTTGAAAGCATGAATCAAACCAGCAAGCAAGCGGT
>RJWM01040422.1:0-15469 GCA_004363535.1 Dasyprocta punctata
AAAAAAAAAAAAAAAAAAAAGAGAAAAAAATGATCCAGTCAAAAACATGGAAATTAACTGAATAATGAATAGACACTTCTCAAAAAAAGTAGTACATGTAGCCAGTAAATACATGAAAATGGTTCATCACCTTTAGCCATTCGAGTAATGAAAATCAAAACAACTCTGAGATTCCACCTTACCCATTCAGAATGGCTGTTATCCAGAATGTAGAAGAAATCAAATGCTCCGAAGGAAGTGACGGGCAAAGGAGCCCTTGTACATTGTTGTTCAACCAATGTGGAAATCAGTATGGAACTTCCTCAAAAGTCAAAAATAGAAATTTCATTTAACTCAGCTATAACTCTCCTGGGTACACTCCCAAAAGAAATGAAGGCATCATACGGATAGTGGCTCACATATATCTGTGCTTTTAGCAGAACAATGGACAATAGCTAAGCTCAGGAGACAGCCTAGATGCCCACCAACTGAGGAATGGATAAAAAAAAAATGTGATATATTTGCATAATGGAGTATTATCAGTAAAGAAGAATAAAATTTTGTCATGTGCAGAAAAATAAATGGAACTTGAGACCACAATGCTAAGGGAAATAAGTCAGCTGAAGAAAGTAAATTTTGCATGGAGAAATTTAATTAACCAATCAAACAATTAGTGTTATAAAGGAGGGATATTAGAGAAAAAAGAACATTGACTTCTTGGAGGTGGGAAAGGCTTGTAAGGAGTAAGGGTAAGTGGATTGAAAAGGATAAAAATATGTTACATGCCTCCACCAATTCCTCAAGATGAGCATCATTATTTTGTATTGTAAACATATACTAATAAAATGAAAAATATTTTAATTGAAATATTGAAAACATTTGGAACAAAAATATAAAGCCATTTTTCCTACCATCCAAAGACAATTTTTTTAACTTATGTATACATTTCAATGTAATAGTCAAATTGCACATACTATATTAACATTAATTATTTAATGCTCCTTCCATGTCTTCCACTTTTGTTTTATTATTGTTCTTTCTGGGATGCTCTGTTAGGTAGCTGTGGTCACCTTGAACATCAAGAAAAGACAAAGATTGAGCAATTTAAAGCTTATTTCAAATCCAGTTTTACTTGCAGAAAGTATAGTTTAGCTCTGTGGAAAAATAACATGTTATCAAGTCAAACAACAACAGGTGTTACTGTTATCAAAAGGATTAATACTCAGCAAATCAGAGACAAGAATTGAGACTGTGTAGCCAGACAACTTCAACTCATGGAGTCCAGTCCATCGCTTCCCTTCCCAAGGTTGCCTGCTACATGACTGGCCTTGTCCACTTCTCATGGCTGTAAGTTCTGACATAGGCCATTACAAATGCCATGCAGGAAAGAAAATACAAGAGAATTGCAGAAGGGGATTTATTTGCTTGCTTCACTATTATTTTGCTGGATTGACTTTGGAGAGAAGTGACAATAGTGAGTTTAACTTTAGATAACTTAGGTACTTACTTGGCATTGAGAAATACAAAGGAGTAAGGTTTGGGATGGTGAGGACACAGAATGAGGAATAACTCACCGATAGAATCCTGATTAATATTGGACATGGTCCCTCATACAAATCCTGTGATTATGCTTTGCTAATAATGAAGATTATTGTGTGATTAGCTATAAATATAATGGGACAGTGAACATTTTCATGGTTCTAAAGATTCTTTAAATCTATATTTTTATATAAAGGCTAACTTGGCCTTTTCCATTAAATTAAAATACAATACAGTGTAGATTCAAAGTTAAAATCATGATTTTATGAAAAAAATCTATGATCCTGATAGATCTAATTAAATAATGTCTACTTACATTAGTTAAAGATTTCTATTGGTTGAAGTAAATTACGATCAAGCTTGAGTTGAGCCTGAGGCATATGCCAATCTTATCCTTCCTTCTGTCTGTTGTGTCATTGTGTACCTTGGCTGCAAACTGCAGGATGGTTCTGATTTTGAGGGTGTTACTCTATTCCTATGTGTCTGACATTATGCCTTGACTTTTATAATAGAGAGTACGATAACATGTAATCAAGGAGTTAGAGAAATCTCAGAACTCATCTACTTCATTCTCCTTATTGACTCTCCAATTTCAGTTCAAGAAAGATGAACTATAATTTCTAATATTGCATAGTAAATTAATGAGTTTAACTAGAAATTAATTTTAAAAACTCATTAAAGCCTGTATGACTTACTAGAGTAATACAAAATAAGTACAGTATATAGTCCAAGCCTCAACATATTCATATTGTGTTCATGTCGCAATAAAAATGATTGATAAAATCAAATAATTGCTAACAAACAAGAAAGATTGAATAAATCTGTGGAGGTTTGTAGAGTTTGAAAGACTGGAAAATTTGATTGAAACAGGAGCATAAACAATCCTACATGTCTGTTAGACCAGTGCTTCTCAAACTTTAGTGTGCATGTGATTCGCATTAGGATTTTGATAAAGTTGCAGATTCTGATCATATAAGTCTGGGATGAGGTTAGAGATTTTATTGCTTTTACCAATTCCATGATAATGCTGATACTGCTGGCTTATGAACACGTTGAATAGCAAAGAGTTAGATGGCTTAAGGTTCCTATGAGTAATGTGTATTTGTCTAATACATTTTCTTGTATGAGTTGCTCAGCAGAAAACTCAGTTGCTCTTTTTGACAACTTTTAGATGCTCTATGTTTCATGGACTGAGAAGTTATGTGAAGAGAATTGAATAAAATAGTATGTAAAGCAAGCAGCCCACAATTCTTGACTTTCTTGTGTTTTAGCCACAAGATCAAATCACTGCTCAATTTCATGCTATGTGAATAATAACCCAAAGCCATAAGTTTTCTTTAAAATTCTAGTTACATTTATTTTAAATTTCCCTCTGCATAGACAATATCTTTATCTTTGTACCTCACTCATATTCCAGCTCTTTGAAACATATAGGTCCATGACTTTTATTGCAGGTCTCACATAATATTAATTAACAGGGCATACATAATGCTCATTCCTGTATGCCAGGAATTGTAATCAATGTTGAGGGAGATATACTAATACTACACACATAATTTGTCTACAAGGTATTTAAATCCCATTGGAAGAAATAGATGAAAAAATATGAAACATATGGTAAATAATTAAATTCTCTGTTATAACGTAGAAAGTGTATTAGACATGGAGTTAAAAGATGTAGCCAGGCAAATTGTGATTCTGATTAGCTGCTAATGTGAGATATAAGGCATAGTTACTTAAATTCTCTGAATTTATGTTTCCTTATTGGTTAAAAAGAAATAGCAATGCTAACACTATAAATTTACTGTAGGAATTAATTACAAAGCCTATGTATAAATAGTATGAAAACAGACAGAGTGAGAATGATTAAAGTCATGAATATTTGAAATAGATTTCCTGAATTTGTAATCTTCTTTTGGCTATTTTGCTGTTATATGAGTTATTTTACTTCTATGTACTTGGGTCTTCTCATTTAAAAAATGATAATTGTAGTAATAGCTATCTGTATGCAATGAAAGATTAAATACATGTTAGTATTGATGTAAATAGAAAAGTAATAGTATATGGCACAGAAAGTTTTTCCAGAGAAATATATATATTTTTTTCATACATACACACATATATATGTATGAAATTACTTCTTAGGATTCTGAAATCCAGGAAATCCCATCTGCCATCTGCAAGCACTTACTCTGTGTACCAGCAGAGTAAGTGGTATAATTTAGTACTAGTGTAAAGGTCTGAAAACCAGGGAAATTGATCTAAGTATCAATCTAAGTTTGAAAGCCTATAGATTCAAATGGCTGATACTTGAGGTTAGAAAAAGTTGAATTTACTGCCTCAAGAAGAGAAACTATTTTTCTTCCTCTCTTTGTTTTCCTCAAGTCCTTTAGAGGTTTGGATGATGCGTACTGCATTGGTCAGGACAATCCTTTTTGCTTGGTCTAGTGATTTCAGTGCTATCTTTTTACAGACACACCCCAAAATAATGTTTTATTTCCTAGCTAGGATTCCTGAACTCAGTCAGATCGGCACATAAAATTAACCAAGATAGATAGATAGATAGATAAATAGATAGATAGATAGAACATCTGGCATATAGCAAGTGACATGTGAGAGTTTGCTATCATGTTTATTATGTCAGAAATTCACTTGTTTGTCATGAGCTACTACTGAATAAAAGCAAAAAGAATCCAAGGAAGGAGCAAGATCCTCAGATACAGGTATTGTCTTGGTTACTTTTCTCTCATTGTCGAGACAAAATACCTGATGTCCAAAATGAAGGAAGGAAAAGTTTATTGCTTACAGTTTTGGAGGTTTTAGTCCATACTCAGCTGGCTCCAAGACAGGGTGGCGTGGTTGAAAGGCAGTCATTCATGGCAGCTGCAAACATCAAAAGTGAAGAGGGCAGAGAGAGAGAGAGAGAGAGAGAGAGAGAGAGAGAGAGAGAGAACCTGCCTTTTTCCCTCCCTTATATAGTATGCTAGCTCTGCTCTTGGGCAGGTGCAGCACTCACATTACCAGTCCCAGTGCTAGACAATTAACCACTCACAAATGCTAGAATCAGCCACCTCCATGACTGCATGAGACTTGGGGGGCCACCTAGACACAAACCATAACAAGTGTATTTTGATTTTCACAAACTCATGCAGTTCCCAAATATGCACGCATGTATTTAAAGTCATAAGTCATATAGAACTCTAGAACCTGGAAATAAGGTAAGTAACATGTCATAATGTTATAAGCATACATCTGCTAAGTGAATGCAGGTTGTTCACTGCTATCAACGCTCTAATAGGAGCATTATATCAGGGTTTGCAAGGAGAGCAAGACAATATAGGACACATAATTTATAGTATTATTTTATAATGGTCACCTGAAGAGTCAAATACAAAAAAAAAAAAAAAAAAAAAAAAAAAAAAAAAAAAAAAAAAAAAAAAAAAAAAAAAAAAAAACAAAGACTGCAACAAATCTGTCCACACACTAAGACCCAAAGAATCCAGCTGAGGGCCTGGATTGCATGGCAAAATCCTGCCTGAGTTCAGCTGAAGACCTAGGGCACATGACAATGCCCCCTATGGACCAATTAGAAGCCTAGAGCCCATGATAATATCTCATGCCAGTCATGAATCTGCACTGGAGTAAATATTAAAACTAGAGACTCAGAGAAGGAGTTGTTACCATGGAAAACCAGGGATTGTATTTAAGATTTTTTCAAAGTGCCTAATCAGAGATAGTTCTTATACTAAAGAGACCTTGGTTAATCCAAAAATAGGCAAGAAAGTTCTCATTCACAATTTAAGCAAATGATGCAAAATTAATATGGACTCTCAAAAAACAAGTAATATTCATATGATTATTCAAATCCTAATAGTTGCTCATATTGTTATGTTACTGGAGTACTTCCAAAGGCTTCCAGTGGCAGAATAACAGAATTTATACTAGATAGATGCAAAATTCACTGACAAGTAGTCTTGCCAATATTTTCACAGTGGTGCACTTTGATAAGAGTCCCCAAGGAAGAGGAAATAATGTTGTACTTCACCAGATCCCTGAGTATGTTGACACACTTATCATTTCAATTCTGCATGTTGCTTGGAGAAAAAAATTTAAAATCATCTTTTGCTTTTTGCAATCCCTTTTTACAGAGTAAAATATTTGGCATGATGAAAATGAAATTTTTTGCAACATATGAATACGCAACATGGATTTTGTATGCTTTAAAATTGATTTAACTGAATTAGTTTTGGTGGCATGAGTACAAAATATCAGAATAAATTCCTGAAGTGTGATCTCAGCCCAGCTAGAATTTGGGTAGCTTCAGTTTCAGCAGGACTAGTCAATCCTCCTGCAAACTTTTCCCCTCTCAATACTTGGAAAAGGCTACCGACTAGACCTCCTGCTGGATGTTGAAGATGTTCCTGCTGTTACTTCCCACTGAGTCATCAAGAGAGATTTTGATTGATGTTACATCTGCATCTGAAAAATATGCAGCAGCATGGAACTTAATTTATCCTGATTTCTGACCAAACAATATGATTCACTATTTTTTTTCTTCCAAAAAGTGGTTAAAATTGTCCTTAGCTCTGGAGAGCTATTCGGAAGTCTACCCATTTCTTTTTTGAAAAGTAAGTAGATACATAATCTTCTAGAGAAAGTTACAAAAAAAATTCATATTTACCTAAGAAAATAACCTGGATCTGTGATTGAAATTAGGTAGGAAAATAGAATTTGGGAACAGAATTTTGGTTTTCAATCCTGGTTCCACTATTTAAAAGTCACAGAAACTCTCTTTTGCCTCTCTGAGCCTCAGTGCCATATCAATAAAGATACCTGCTTTCATTCAAAAAATGATGCTCAAATTAAACAAAGCATTTACAGGTATTCACATAAAGTCTGGAATAAGCTTATAGATATTACATAGTAGATTTTTTCTCTTTTTCCTTGAAGTGAATTCTGCTTAGTTTAGTAGTTTATATTTCCCCACAAATACAATAGTTATTGATATTGAGAAAAATATACAACCCCCCCTTTTTTTTGTGTTTTTGAGAAAGGGTCTCACTATGCTGTTCAGTCTGGCCTTGAGCTCACTTTGTAGCCCAAGATGGTAGAACTCTCCCTTTTTAAATTCAACATTTATTGAGCACACATTATTTTTTAGGCACTTTATAAACCACCAAAGGTGGAAAGAGGAGTAATTCTGCTTTCAAATTTTCTCAAATGCAATTCCTTCAGGAAAGATACTACAGAAGAGCACAACCTCACTATTTTTAAAAAATTCAGCGGTGTAGAAGAGATGAGGCAGTTAGTCCTAATGTATGGAAGAAGTAACCCCGAATTAATACACATGGTGTGATTGAAAAGTATTTGTTTAAGTAAAAATAATTTAATGAAGTAAAAGACAGATTGCCACTAATACTGCTCAGAATACTCCTCTGAACTTCAAACATTTATCTCATGGTACTTGCCACTCTGTCCAGCAGTCCTAAAAGTCGATTTACATCCATGTCTTTCAAATGTACTGTTGAGACTGGTTTGATCCTCCTATTTGTTTCACAGCTCTCACCCTTCATATTAATTTTACTTTGGAGAAAATCCATCAGTTTCCAGGGGCCGGGTAGGGGCAGATAAGGACATACCATGATTTTTTTATGAGCCTGTTTTTCTGCTGGATGGCACTCAGCAACAGCATTCACTGAATTTGTCTTAAACATATTCGTGAAAGAGTACTTTCAGAACTGCTTCAGAAAGTGGCAAAATTTTAGGATAAAAGTGTTCAAAGCAAGGAGGGATATTTTGAGGGGGACAAGTGGTAATGTGTCTTTTACTGCAATTTTTTTTATTTAAACATTCACTGTATCTTTCAATCACAGCTTATGTCTGTTCAAAGTGAAATGATTCTTTCCATGAAGTTGATAACTTAAGCTCCAAACTCAAAAATGCATTTTATCCCTGCTTTTATTACTTCTTTAATATCTGACTTGGCATATTTGATTCATCTACAAAAATGAACTAGAGATCACAAATCGTTCCTTTTTCTAGGCATACTAATCTATTTGAATCTATTTTTGCAGTAACCTATTCATTTACCTAGAATAAATTTTAGGTTTATAGAATATAAATATTCCTAATTGGTATAACTTCAGTCTGAAAAATGTATGAACTATATATTACAATTGCTGTTTTGTAGGGTATTGATTTAAAGATAAACTGGTTGAGGTTTCCGTATCCAAGAGAGGTGAAACTGATTCTGTAGCAATAGGTTTACCAGGAATAAAAGAATATTTTAAAATGTGTCTGCATATCTGGTCTATATAATGATCAGAGGAGATTATTCTACCTTACAAATACTTGTAAGGATAGGAGCACAAAGTTTAAGTGCTTGAGATAATAAAAATTTTAGGTTGCCTGTTTAGAATCTACTTAGTCTGGCCATGAAAGAAATTCCTTTATGAATCAAAGCAGTTTCTTCTGTTAACAGCCTGGTGTACAGGATTTGCATAATCCTTCTTTTCACTAGTAAGTATTAAGCATTTATAATGTGCCAAGCACATTGTCTTAATTGTTGAAAATGCAGTATGGCATTAAAAAAAACAGTTTTTTTTTAAAGCTTTCAAATCAATAAAAGTTACAGACAACTAGGCTTGTTACCGAGTAAGTTAGAGTTGCTACAAGCAAGCTTGCAATAAAATAAAATAGAGTTTACAAAATATTTAAAAATCTGTTGTATCAATTAAAGCTAATACAGAAAAATGTAACATAACCTTGAGAAATAACTGTGGAGCCTTGGTGTGGGCAAGAAAATTGTTCTGGATAACTGGCTCATCTAACACATCGAAGATATGAGGAAATAAGAATTTTTTTTTCAGGCAAAGGAAAAAACACATAAAAATTCATTGTGAAAAGAAGCCTCATGGTGAAGTCAAAGATTTAAAAGACATTTGGTACCATGTGAGTTATTGTGAAGAGCCCAAGAAGGTGGGAAGTCTTAGCCAGAAAATGCGAAATTATGTTAATGACACTGCACTTTATTTTGAGATAAATTGGAAACCAATGAAGGGTTAAAAATAGGGGACTGTATTTGTACTTAATAGGGTTACTCCATAGTGTCTGAATCTGAGCTGGTTAGAAAAAACAGGAATCAACTCTGTTTGTTTTGGGGCCTGGAAATGAACTATGCTTGCTAGGCAGGTACTTGTGCCGCTGCTCTATATTCTTGGCAGGAATCAATTTTGAAAGCTTCTGCAACAACTTAATCAAGCATTAATGGTGTCCAGGTCCAGTTTAGGGATAGTAAGGAAGTCAAAATGTGAGTAAATTGTGAAAATGTTACAGAAATTTTTTAAGAAAAGATAAAAAGACACAGTGGAAGAGAGAGAAGCTCTGACTGGTATTCAGATTTTTGCTATAAGCACCCATTGGTATGCAAGGGTCACTCGCTCTTATGAGTACCATGGGTGAGGGAGTCGGTTTGCAGAGTGGCACTGCAAGTCCTGTTATATAATCAGGTTGAACCCTCCCCGTGGCATATCTATTTTGGGTAAAATTAAACAAGAGCATTCATTGTGGCAGTAAGTTCCTTTCTCACTGCAGACAGTTCTCTGCCAGGGACTATCCATATATTTCTTTCTCATTTCAGGATGAGTTTCAAAAATAGCTACTCTTCTAGCATCTCCTTCCACATTTCTTTCTTTCTCATCCTCAGTTCTTTTGCTAATCTTTCATAACACATTTCAGCTAGATTTTCTTCCATTCTCTAACTCAGCTGTAACTTTTCTTGAAATAAATCTGCTTTTTTCCTCTTGATTGAAACAAAAGTATTTCTAGAAATAAAGGTTATACAATGTACCTTGAAAAGTCTTTAAGTCTCTAGTGATGATATAAGACTCCCTGTCATTATGTCTTTGGGAAGATATCAATTAGATATTATTAAGTGAAAGTTTAAAATTGTACATTAACAATACTTACGGAATCGATGTCTTCTACCCTTTAAATGATGTTTTCATACAAATTTGATCACAGACATTTTAATAAACAATTTCAAGGCTAAAGGATTTGAGCCTACAAGATGGAAACAAAACAATTAAAACAAGGATAAAATCAAATTAGACACAGATACCTTGCCAAATGCATTAAGGGATTGGTGATGTTTAACCAAGCTTTAAGAAACCGTAATTCCACGGGCATCGCTAGGTTAGAGAGGTTGTACCATAGCTGAGTAGAATACATATTTGCTCTGTTTATAAACTGGCAAAGCAAATTTATTGGGTGGTGAGTAGTTTAGGAATGAGGTTATTGACTGAACTGAGATTTCTGAAGTCTATTTTATTCCAAAAATACAAAATTCTAACATAACTATATTGCTCAGGCATATACATTGAGAACCTTAGCATTTCTGTCATCAAAATTAACTTTCATAAATGCTATTATTTGGCCAGGACAAGATTTGGCCCTTTGAATTATTTTCAAAATATCTGAAAATCTTCTCAAAGCTTCAAGGCTTTCAAACCAAGATCAAAATCTAACACAATCTAATTATTTGAAATTTCTCTGAACTTCTTTGTCCATCCCAGTTTGCTGTTTATGATTTCCACATGCATGTGGAGATACAGGACAAAAGTGAGAGCAACAAAACAGAGTTACAAGACAGAGTTTTCAAACCGTGCCTATGTTCAAGAAGTGTGCTAGGCATTTTGTACATTATCTTAATTGCACTTTTCATAAATGTGCGTGTGGTGTAAGGCTTCCTTTGTTAATAAAGAATTGAGAGTCAAAGAAATCCATTTCCATGTTACAGGACTGAAAAGTTCTATGATATAGGAGAAAGAAACTCCCAACTTACTAGCTGTCTAGTACGAGTTTGTGTTCTCTAAAATTGAAGAATGAATTTTAGGAACAACAGAGGTTAAGAGCAGATTATATTTATTGAGAGAAAGAAAGCCCCTGTCTGGGAGAGAGACAGAAGGGGTCCTGAGTGAGCTGCCAAGGACCCTGTCTTTTCTATCCATTTTTATAGAACAAAACCCCAAAGTGAGGCAGGTCCAAGGTGGGGAAAAATGGGAACCTGCAAGGTGGGCAAGAGGTAGGACAGAATTATGACCAACCAATAAGATCATGAGTATAATTGCTCAGGTAAAATTGATTAAATGGAGGACAAATGGAGAAGTGAGTCATGTAACAAACAGGCGTGCATATAAATAAGGGCTCTTTCTGTAGGTGGTTGGGTTAATGACTCCTTCTGGCTTCCTTAGAATATCAGTGCTTGATGTTCATCCTTAGAATGGTGATGTATTTATTTGATCTTTGGTCTTGGGGTCTGGCCCACAGTGGGAGGTGTCTGTCTCCCCCACAGTTACAAGTTATATGAACTGATTTCTTTAGGGGTGCAGCCCTGTCTGACTACTTGTAATGTTTTTATCTAACTCAGATGCTTGTAACACTAGTATTTAAAACAGTTTATCTGGCTCCAAATAAGATATTCTTCCTGGTACTGATGAACATTACAATGCTATACTGAGGAAGAAAATGTTTTTAAGAAGTTGTGACACTAGTGTGCACCTGTTTACCTACATGCACAAATATCCCACCATGAATTATCCACTGCAATCCAAATGTGTACTAATAAAAAAAAAAAAGTGGTAGCATCAAAAAATCACAGTGACTCATATATTAAGAGGAAAATAAATGAAGCATGATCCTCATATGATTCAGATAAGCATGTGTGGTGGTTTGAATGTGTCCTCCAAGATTCATGTGTTGGAACTCTGGGACTGGAGAGGCAACTCAGAGGACTTGCCCAGAAAACATGTTTTGGAATCTTAATTCCCAAATTCACTTAATGACAAAGTTGAAAGTAGGGCTTTGGGGAGATGCCAGGGGCAACAGAATTTGCTTCCCATGATGGGATTAATAGCTTGATAGGACAACGGAAATCTGAGATAGCATGCTCACATCCTCTTCTCATGGTGTTGTGGAAATTTTGCCAAGCCAAGCCAAGCCAAACCAAACTAAAAGGAAGATTCTCTGCACCAAGGAGATGAGATGGCAGCATTTAATCTTTACACCAGTGGACTGTTAGAATCCACGCCAGTGGACAGTTGCAGGGATCCTTCCTCCCTAGCAACATCCCCAAATCAGGGAGGAGTTCAGTCTATATAGAATTAGCAGTGGGAGGTACAAAACAAGAGACCAAATGTTACATGATTGGTTACATACATTAATTCATATATTGACAGACAGGCTAGTCTTCAAACAATAGAAACATTCCAGGAACCAGGGGAGGGGGCTCTTGCAGAATGGGCATACTTGAGGGCATTACCATAATATAGGAATTGTTCCAGAGAGAGAGATTTGACTGAATGAAAGTGATTAAGGACATTACCATAATATACTTGACTGAATGAAAGTGGTTAAGGGCGTTACTATAATACAGGAGTTGTTCCAGGGAGAGACTTGACTGAATGAGCACAGGTCAGCCCAAGGTGCCTTAAGGCCTAGGCAATTGCTCTGACATTGTCAGGGTCAATTGAATTTACCAGAGACAGCAGAACAGCAACTTGGTCAGTCTTCTAATTAATCATGAAATATCTATAAGTTTGTTATTTTGCCCCAACAATGGGAGCTCCTCTGCCAAGTTATAATGCAACTTGAAGGTCCTCACTGGATGCCAGAACCACAGTCTTAGGTGCTCCATCACCTGAAACTGTAAAAAACAAGTTTTTGATGGACATATATACCTCAAGACCATAATGCTAAGTGAAATAAATCAGATACACGAGCTTAAATATCACATGATTTCTCTTATATGAGACACCCAAAATATAAATAAAGAGTAAAATAAAAGACAGATAATAGAAAATAGGGATATAGATCTTTTGCAAAAGGGAAGGAAACCAAGAGGTGAAGGGAAAGGGAAGGGAAGGGGAAGGGCAAGGAAGAGCTTGAAAAAAGAATTAACATATGTACATGTACCTATTGTTCATGAAGAATGTAATCATTATGTTCAGCAAATGCATACAAAAAACAATTGAAAAAAAATTTCTTCTCACAAATTACCTAGTCTGAAGCATTTTGTTTTATCAATGCAAAACAGATTAAGTATGGCACAAGTTATACTGAAATGGAACAGAAGCTAGTATTTGTCATCTTAAATATTTGTTATTTAACTTTACACTGCTGATAAACCTGTGATTTCTTTTGCTATTGTTATTCATAGAAAGAGCTGATTAATTGTCAGAATTTTAAAAAATTCTTAACACTCTATTCTTTCAGTATTTGATAAGCACATGAAAGTTAATTTTCATAATCAGAAAAGATACTCCTGATAATAGGCACTTCAGTTACTACTGGTGCCCATATGCCCATATGCCCATGTACAGGTTTCTCTAATATAAGGTTCCTCATTGTCTAATGTTGCATTTATAGAGCAAAATATTTAGCTATAATTTCATGTGGACACTGTCATTCATTCACACAATAAAATATATTGGATATTTATATGCTAGATATGAATAAGATAAAAGGATAACCGTTGTATGCAGCAAATATTCAAATTACATATATTTTACATAATGGTGGCCACCAATATGTGTATATAAATATCCAGTAGATTAGATACCTAGACTTATCTTTAAAAGGACACTAGCATAGTTAAGAGGTAGTGATTCCCATTTCAATATTCAAATTACATATATTTTACATAATGGTGGCCACCAATATGTGTATATAAATATCCAGTAGATTAGATACCTAGACTTATCTTTAAAAGGACACTAGCATAGTTAAGAGGTAGTGATTCCCATTTCAATGTCCAGTTATTTTTATAATCTTTTACTGATATCCATGGACTGGTCTCCTTCATTTCTTCTTCACTTTGAATTTTAAGTCATTTTGTGTTTTAGTCTAATCCTTGCTTTGTTTGAATCTATTTTTGTGGTTAGTGTATTCCATCAATATTTTGTCTGTACTACCACCACTGTGGTTCTGAGTCACACCCTTATATCTTCTGTCCTTGGGCCATTTTTTCCAAGCTAATATATTATTTTTTGCCCCAATCTCTTATATGCAAACTTCACAGTTAATGGATAAAATATGGACTTACCTTTTAGGAAGCTGGTATCGAGAAAGAATCAGTCTCCTTATCATTTAATCAACTGACTGAGCATATGTTCTCTGAGAGGTTACTAAGGATATGACTGGTGTTCCATGGGAGAAAAGAAATCTTTTAATTATGGTCAAAACTTTGAGGTCTTTATGTTTTGCTGAAGAATTAAAAAAGTCTAATAAATTATTGAATGATAGGCTGAGGATAAGAGTCATGTCTTTCTGTGAATTTTCTGTTTCTGTCATAAAGGAGATTGTTTCACCAGGGCTGCAACCACAAGCCAACTGGGCAGAGTTGTGGTGGGAATCAAGCTGAGGCTAATACTATCTGTATCAGTACTAAATCAATAAACTCAGACTGTAATTTGAGAGGGTAAAAAAACTAAAGACAAATATTGAAGTGCTTATATCTAGGTGAAATTTTACCTTTAATTTATGTGCTTTCTTTTTTATCAGCACCTTTGATTCCTTGCTGAATGTGCCTTAGAACTAAGCTCTGCTCATTAGGTGATTAGGATCAGAGAATGTGCCCAAGGTATGTGCAGTGGTATATCCATTTGAGCTACATGCACAGTTTTTGAGATTCTTTAACATTTAGCAGGAACTTTCTCAAGTTTACTCTTTTGTCCAGTGTAGGAGACAGGACTTCTCTGTTTGCTGTATTGACAGCTGTTCTTCAATTTATAGGACTTAGCAAAACCAAAACATTGTCATGGAAATGTTCCAAGAATCCCCAAAATGATAGAAAGGATTTTATTCGATGTTATTTGTTTTGGACTTACTTCCATCGTTGAGTTCACCATACTGAACTTTATATATTACACCATAATTTTATGAATTCATTAACTTCTCCTTTTCTTCCTTTCTTATCTACTGTTATTGTTTGCATTTTAAATATCCACCAAAGGCTCATAGGCTGAAGGCTTTGTCCCCATGGACGGTAATGGAACATTTAGCAGGCATTGCCTACTGAAGGAAGTCAGGTTTCACAGTGTGCTGCTCTTCAAGAGAATATGGAACCCAGTGGCTTCATCTCTTTCTCTCTCTTTGCTGTTCACTGGGAGTTAAACAGCGCTCTTACCATCATGCTCTGTTGCCACAATTCTTAAGCAACAGGGCCAAGTGAACTTTGAGTGAAATAGTAAGCTTCTTCTCCTTTAAATTGTTTATCTCAGCTATTTTTCACAGCAATATAAAGCTTACTAACACATTTATTGAACTACTTTCTTTCTCCTTTCATTTTCTTTTCTTTATTCACTGCAGTTTTCTTGAACACCAGAAATGCAGTCAGGGCCAGGGAATATGGAAGTAGTAGAAGAGCTACATGATCATTGTAGTATATCTACAGTATAAGGAAAGAGTCTAGAGGAGTCTACGGGAAAGAACTTTAAGAGAATAAAGTGAAATAGTATGTGAAAAACCTTGCAAAATGTTTGTTGCTTTGTGTTTTCTGCTCAGTAGGTGGCAGCTATTACTGGATTTCAAAGATTTAGTTTATTCACTAAGAAAAACTATAAAGTGAAGGTTATCTAGTCATAGAATGTTGGGGAAGATTTTATGAGATATACCTAAATCAATTAGCAGGATTCTGTTACATAACTATAAAACATGTGATAGTGCTTGATATTCTAAATTGGTCCTTGAAGAACGGGTAAAAAACGACACAGAGAAATCAGAGAGGAACTTTTAAAATAACATATTCTTAGCATCGGACTGCTTCAAGGAGGTGGGAAACATTTATTTTAGGATCTAATCTTTGACAATAAGATAACTTACAAAGAGACTCACAAAGAATGAAGATTTAACCTTGATTGAGATTGGAACTCTCGCTGTGTGGCAAGACTTTCTG
>RJWM01040423.1:0-15510 GCA_004363535.1 Dasyprocta punctata
GTTGGTTTCTTGCTTTTCCCCCTTGTTTAATTGCTTGCCCTGTCTAGCGGTTTCTTTCTGTTGTTGTTCTGGGAATTGTAATCATTTTTATCACTGTCTAGTATGTCTTTCAGTACTCTTTCTAGGATTGGTTTGGTGGACATGAATTTCTTCAGTTTCTTTGTCATGGAAGTATCTTACTTCTCCATTAATTTTCAAAGGAAGTTTTGCAGGGTACATCAATCTGGGTTGAAAGTTGTTTTCTTTCAGGGCTTGAAACACTTCGCTCCAAGCTTGCCTTAACTTGAAGGTTTGTGCTGAGAAATCTGCTGTGATTTTAACAGACTTTCCTTGATAGGTGAGTTGTGTCTTTTCTCTAACTGCTTTTAGTATACTGTTTTTATGCTGAATTTCTGGGAGCTTGATTATTACATGTCTAGATTTATTTTGGTTATGACTGTTTGGTGTTCTGTATGCCTCACTTATCTGTGTATGATTCTTTTCCCATGTTTGGGAAATTTTCTACTATTACTTTTGTGAAGTTTTCTGTGTCATTTGCATTGACTCCTGCATCTTCATTGATCTCTATTAGTCTTACATTGTTTCTGTTTGCATCATCTTGAAGCTGTTGAATTGTCATTTCATGCTGCCTTGGTATTTTTAAAAGTTCTTTCCTTTCATGATTGCAAGCTGCAATCCTGTCCTGAAGGACTGAAATTCTATCCTCAGCTTCATTCAAACGGTTTTGCCAGCTTTCAATAGAATTGTTTATTTCCTGGATATGTCTTTAAATTTATTTCATGCATTCTAGGTTTCTATCATTTTCCCATGCTCCTGTACTTTTTTATCTATGTCTTCTCTAGCTATGCTAAGCAACTCCTTTATTAAGGTTGTCATTTATTTCTTTATATGAGAGATTATTTCTAATCTGATTTCCTCTATAGCCTCATGGATTTGTTTATTTATTTCACTTGCTATCTTTTCAGAAATTTCAGGTGTATGACTTCTAATGTCCTCTATTTTGATGTCTCCTGTACTTGTTCCTGATGGACTGGATGTTTGAGATTGCATCTTGCTTTTCCGTTTTGTCATTTTCACCTCTTGGGTTAATATTTTCGTCTTTCAATTCCACTAGTCTCAACTGTCCATTGTGTGTGTCTTAGGGTCCTACTGTGTGGTTGATTTGTCTAATTGCTGGGTCCCACAATGAAGGGGAGGGCCAGTCACCCGAATTCCTCCTGCAGGGCCTGTTGTGTGAGTCCTATATTCTTCCTAGGCTGACTAGCCTAGGAGTATTGATGTAAGTCAACCCTTAGTCCTATTGCTATTACAACTTCAGGCTGTTCCAGGCCACCAAATCTACCTGGCTATAGTGTGCACCTCAGCTGGGACCCTGCTGTGTCACTGGGTGTCTCATGAGCCCTTTTGATTTCCTCCAGGTTGGGGGAGGCCTTATCGGCACTCTCCTCAATCCACCTGGTGTTCCCTGTATGGAAGGACTCACCCACATTTTTGCCAGGTTCATCAAGGTCCTATAGCTGGTAGGGAGCAGTTCGCTACTGCTCCTGTTTACCCACTGAGGTCCTCTATTTGAGGGGGGAGCTCACCACACTGTCGCAAGCCCACTGAGGTCCTCTGTGTGGGTGAGGGTTTGTTGAGGCTCCCATCAGCCCACCAAAGTTCTGTTAGTGGTAGAAGGGGTTGCTGATTGTCCCTGGGCTGCTGTGGTCTTTTGGGTAGGGAGGGAGACCAGTGATCCCGCCAGCCCTCTAGGTCCCTGGGGTGAAGAGAGGCAGCCAACAATTCCACTGGTGCCAAGGTCCAGAGGGAGGAGAAGGGGTGGCTGAAGATCCTGCCGCTGCCCTAGGTCTGTGGGGCGAGCAGATTTTTTATTTTAAAATAGGATTCAGAGGCATAATTTGCTTATAAAACAGCAAAGGGGGTGGGGGAGAACATGGTATAAAGATGATGATGATTCTTTAGAACAAAGAATTACAAACAGACATGCACTTACATTTCAGTAATTTCTGTTGTGTAAGGTCAGCTACATAATACATCTAGGACACTGTCCATTTTTTATGTTCATCTGATTCTAAATGAATTTATTCCTAATTCTTTTTTTGCTATTGTAGGCATAGCTCTGAGCCAGTGTGAGTGGCAATTCCAGGATTTAATTTTGAAGTGACATATTTCATTTTACGAAAAACTTTACAGGACTGGGTTCATTACTAACACTATTCCTATCTCTAAGGCTATCAGACATTACTTCTATAATTTCAATTCCTTCTTACAGTTTGGACAGTTTCCTGTTTTGTTGGAAGGTGGCAGTACTCAAAATTTGGGGCTAGAGCCAGAGTCTTATTAGCCTTGTTCGTTCTTCCTATTTAAACTTTTTGTTTTGTTTTGTTTTCATAGCTATTGATAGAAGCAACTGTTAATGGTTATGGCACATTTCCCCTTGTAGAAAGTCATAGTTATGAAGAGAAAGTTTCCCAGTGGGTTAATAAATTGGCTTTTGTGTGAATTCTCTACTGGAGATTTCTCGTTTACAGAGCCAAAGACCTGAGCTTGTAGTTCTTGGTGCTAAGAGAAGTAAATTGCCTGCAAGCGAATACTTCACACTTTGGAAAGCCAAACTAATGTCTTTTTGTAATAAGTAGTTTTGAAAGCCATAATTTTTCCTAAAAAGTTAAGGTAGCCTAAATTAGGTTTTAACATGGTGGTAGCTTGTTGAAGCACAAATCAAAATAAAACTCAAGCCAGTATTGATCCATGCCTGTAATCCTAGACTGGAAGTCAGGGGATAGATAATAAGTCCCAGACTGGGCCACCTTGGGCATCTGAGATCCTGCCTGTCACAACCTAAAAAATAAAAAGTGTTGGGGATGTAGCTCAGTGGTAGAGAACCCCTGGGTTCAATCCCCAGTACTGAACAGTGAATAATGAATCAATTAATAAGACAAATTCATAAGCAGCATTTTCTAATACTACATAGCTTTAGTCAATTAATACACAAATATTTAACTGGTAAACTGAACCATTTTGCTTTAAGTCCCTTTAATTCTACTTTGCTTAATCACTCCATTCATAAAATTCCCACAGCTTGGAAAAAATGAGCCCATGCTTTAGCCAGTCAAAACCATCAGTCTGACCGAAGCCACGACCAACATTCTGGTGACATAGCTTCTGTTCGTGTCTAGCTAAATGTTTTGTGTGCCATGGGTCAGGAGTACATACATTGAAGCCAAACCGCCTGGCTGTAAGTGCTGTCTCTGCCATAGTTGTGTGACCTTGAATGAACTTAACTTCTTTTGCCTGTTTCCCCACCTATGAGGATAGTATTAGTAGACTTCATATGGCTGCTCTGATGATTACTTAACAGTTTCTTAAACAACTGGTACAAGTGCTGTTAATCAGAGAATGACCCTTATAAAATATCAGATGGGAATCTTTTGCTTGACCTTTGAATAACTTCATGGAGAATTAAATTGGAATCTGTTACTAAGGCCTGTAAGTCTGCTTCTCTGATTTCACCTCCCATTGCTTGCTTTGCTTTCTCTGTTTCAATGACATTGGCCTGGTCCGCAGTTACTAAACAGTTCTCCTTTAAGGCCTTTGCACTTGGAATTCCTTCTTCCTGGAACACTTTCTCCCCAGATTTTTTCATTGTTCACACCCTTATATAGCTGCTGAAGTATTCAGAGGCCTTCTCCATTTTAATAGCACACCATCAACACACATATCCCCATTCATTAGTCCTTGTCCCATTTTTTTCTTTATAGCACTTAATCACAGTCACAGTGCCCCTCTTCAAACTGGTATGTAAGTCCCAACCCTAAGGATTTTATTTTGGTTGTTCCTGGGTCCTCAGCACCTAGAAAACTACCTAGTGTTGGCAGCGCTCAGTAAATAGTTGCTATGTATAGACACTGGGCAAAAGACTGAGGCCTATAAAGATCTTCATTTATCCATTTTTATGGTTTATACCTAGTAATTTTTTTAATTAGAAAATTTAGAAATTTAGAAATACGAAGATTAGGTTATTTGCAAAGTTCAGAATAAGCAAGCAGAACAAAATCATTTTCAAAGAGGTGTTAAGTACCATGTGGTAAATTAAGTTCTATGAAACAGCCACATTTTTCTAACGTTTACTTTTTAAGTGTTAAGTGTCACCTAAAAGGCTCAGTGGCTGTTTCCTAGATTATGAACAGGTAATACTTCATGATTACACATATTATATATATGTAGTTACAATTTTTTCCTCTTTTCTTTTGCAGGTTAATGACTCCAGAGAGTGAGATCAGATTTGTCCACAAGGAGATGGGAATAATTCCAAGCTGGGGTGGCACCAGCCGGCTGGTTGAAATTGTAGGCAGTCGAGAGGCTCTCAAAGTGTTAAGTGGGGCCCTCAAACTGGATCCCAAAAAAGCTTTAAGCATAGGAATGGCTGACGAGATCTTGCAGTCTTCAGATGAAACAAAATCTCTAGAAGAGGCTCAAGCATGGCTGGCACAGTTTGTTAGTGGGCCACCAGAAGTTATTAGAGCTTTGAAAAAATCTGTTTGTTCAGGCAAAGAGCTGTATTTAGAGGACGCATTACAGAACGAAAGAGATCTTTTAAGAACAGTATGGGGTGGAGCTGCAAATTTACAGGCGATTGCTAGGAGAGGAAAATTTAATAAATAATTTTTTTAAAATGTGGATGTACTACAAGTTCCAATTATTAATACATATTAAAGTTAAATGAAATAAAATATGAAGGGCAGAATTAATCTGAAAGCTACTACTAGTATGCAGATTTGTTTTTGATAAGTCAATATCTGAACTCACTGGCCAACTTTTGTTTAATATTTGGGCAACACATAATATATGTACATTTTTGTGTAGTTATTTTTCTGTCACTTCTTTTATGGCAGTAATGGTTCTTGGCCTATGTATTGGGTGATATACTATGTCCCCCCAAGTCCTCATATACTTTTGATGGGGCTGAGTTATTGGTTTGTTGTCTGGTGTGGGGATTGGTGGGTCTTCCCCTTCCTTGTTTCCGCTCTGTCTCGTGAGCATGCTTGCTGCTTGCGGCTGCCATGAACAGCAGCCCCACCATGCCATGCTGCCTTGGAGCCAACTAAGTATGGACTGAAACTCCCAAGAAACTGTAAGAAATAAACTTTTCCTTCCCTAATTTTGGGCGTCAGGTATTCTGTCTCAGCAATGAGTAAAAACTAACTAAGACAGCCTATGAACAAAGGATCACCTTTTTTTGTTTTGTTTATTTTGAGATATAAATATGCTTATCACTATGTTCTCAGCGCCAAAGATTAGGTTTTTTTCCTCCCAAAGATTAGTTTTTAAGAGGAAAAGCTTCTACAGACAGAAAACCTATTGTTTTTGTTTCTTTTTCTCATAAAATTTTTGTTGTGTTTTACCTGGTAATAATTTACAAATCAATCTAATGAACTTTTCAGTTGAACATGGGGCAAGATCACAGGACAAGAAAAGATATGATTAGTCATTTTCTTCTGTTCCACATGAGGAAAAAATAAAAGATGCATCCCATTACCCCTTTCAAATTTGGAGGCCTTACTTGATCTTTTCAGTAATTTTAGATTTCTGTTGTAAATTATCTACTAGTGATAGCCATGATAGGGAACATCAACTGACTCTACAAGCTTAAAATAGAAACTCCCAGATTCATGAAGCAAACATCCTACAACAAAAGTTAGCACTTTACAACAGATTTCTATTTTTCTGAAAAAACCTCAATTTTTATAAGTAATTTTATAATAAACTTACTAAAAATGCATAATTCAGACTTTCATGATCATTCTAGTAATTCACTTCTTTAAAAATGTGTAATTCAAAGAAGTCTCTACCTTAACCTACTGCAACAAATTTCAAAGCAGTGAAGCTTTTTCTTTGCTACTGTAACACTCATTTCACATTTAAGAATCATAGTAAAGATAACTTGGATTTACTTTTATCAACATTATATTCCTGCTTTGAGGACAGACTGTCTTTTATAAATTCTAGATTACCATGTTAATCCAGTACTTCCTAATTTACCCATATATAAAAACTTCCCAATAAAAGTGAGTTTTCTGGTCTACAACACTATCTGTAAAGTGAATTCATGTCTATTAATTCTAAGTAAGTCTGCCTTGTACCCAGAGTATAAGACCACTAATGAACACTGGAAAGAAAAATTTACAGTATCAACTACTTGACAAATATAAGACTCATAGGCTGTCCAAGTTCATTTCCATATTTATCCCACACACACTGTTGGAGATACTGTTTAAGAATTCTCTATGAAGGTGGTGCACACCTTTAATCCCAGCATTCAAGAGGCAGAGGCAAGAGGATCGTTGTGAGTTCAAGAACAGCCTGGGCTACAAAGTGAGTTCAAGGCCAGACTGAACTGCACAGTGCGACCCTGTCTCAAAAAATAGGGCCAGGGATTTAGCTCAGTGGCCTAAGTGCCTGCCTGGCAGGCACGAGGTTGTGAGTTCCATCCCCAGTACCAAAAAAAAAAAAGAATTCTCTATGAAGAAAACAAGTTTCTGAGCTGGTGACTAAGCTGCATAGTTAATTCAGACCTTTACCTTTTAAATGATCTTTGGTCACAAGTATCAAAGTACTTCTATCACTCTTCCAGATTCAAACCACAGACAAATTTTGATAAACTCTAGTATTTATTAAATTATAAATTTTTTAATTGAAAAATGCAGACAAGAGGAACTTCAGACTACAAGGGCTAGACAGCAAAGCTTATGGGAAGGAATGCCATGAAGTGTTACAAAGATTCTGAAACAAAAATTATTAGTTGTTTTCTTTACATTTCCATTTCAATAAATTTACTATAAAATTGGTGTTATTCATCTATTTTTAAACCAAATTCACATTTCCACATTATCTTAAGCTTCCTGCTTATGATGCCAACATCTCACAGGTGCCCAACTTTAGTAGCAGTTCTATGCCAATCCATGCAGAAAAAAATGCTGGAGTCAGGTGAAGACCATTAATGCAGATAATACACACACTGGCCAAAAGAACTAAAGAAAAAATTTTTTAAAAACTATAAAGAAAACAGATGTCAAGAAAACTGGGTTATTACTAAACAGTTCTCAACTATTAACACCCAAGTTCCTTACATTAAATAATTATTTCTCAACAGAGACATGTTAGACATTTCATTTCAGATTTATCCTTCCCAGACCCATTCCCACCCATCTCCCAAAATGCACTACTAGGGATGAGTAATGTTATGTGGGCAGAAATTTACAGATAACCATTCAACCTCGGGCATAGAGCTGAAGACATCTATTTAAACTTCGGTTACTGTGCACTGTCCATCCGGTTTTCTGGATCTGACACTGACGCTCACTGTCCCACCCCCTGCTACTGACCGGTCAGTTCCTGATCGATCAGCTACTGTCTGGTTTGCATTCGGCACCAGAAGTCTGTGCTGGGCCAAGGAGTGCTGTGCAGTAGCTGCAGACACATCCTCACTATCACTGCTGGCATCTGATTCAGTTTCTTCAATGGAGGTGTCTGGCACCCTGCCTGAAGATGGGGATTCCCGGTCTTCTTCTCCTTCTCCCCGGTGACCCGTCTCGTTTATGCTGTCTCCACTGAGTTGCAAATGAGCAAAAGAGTCTTCCAGAGAAGTGCCTGCATCGGGGGATGGCGTGGCAGGGCTGGTCAGCTGCCCATCCACTGATGTCGGGGGCCTTGCAGCAGAAGACACCGGAGGCTGGATGGAAGCTCCGCTCTGTGCTGACTCGCTGTCCGCACCATCGGCAGAGCTCTCTCTTGCTAGGTTTACGGAATTTGTATCACAGTCCAGCCTAAGTCCAGCTACGCCCTTCTTTGGTATATCTATTATATCCCGCTTAATCTTCCTGCGACGTCCATGTTCATTTCTCCGATATTGAACCATATTTTCAAGATCAGCAACATACAGAAACCCAGCAATTAACATTTCAGTGTTCTTTTTACCTTTGGAAAAAGCATCTTCTAGCTCCCTACTAGTACGCTCATCATACTGCCACCACCCATTTCTTCCTTCATAATACCACGCATATTCTCCATTCCCTCTACTCGCCGCCTTGAGTTCTTCAGGTGACAACAAGGTTGGTTTGTCAAGGAAATCTTCGGGAATTTCTTGTCGACAAAGGGCACATCGCTTTCCAAGCCATGAAGCTCCCTTTACACACAGATAGCAGAAAACATGCTTACAGGGCAGACTGACTGGATGAACACATGTTTGTAGACAAATGGCACATTCAGGAACGGTCAGCGAAGGTGCAGCATTAGAACAGGACTCATTTGCTTTCCTGTTCGTAGGAAGCATGTTTATTGAGTGATCGATTTCACCACAGCCAGCCATCCTAGGTGAGAAAAAGCAACAGTCAATTTATATAGAAAATCTTTTTGATTCTTGTGTGTCTTCATAAACTTTTTGTTTGTAGGGAGCAATGAAGCACACAAACACTAAACCAAAAAAAGCTATACATACCATTTCTACTCAAACACAGAATTTATCAGAGAACTAAATGAAACATTTTTAGTTCAATTCATTCTAGACTGACTTTACAATCAGCTGGAAAGAAACTTCCAGAAAAGTTACTCAGATTACAGTTATGGCCAGCAACAATTCTGTAGCCTTAGAGGATATTACTAGCAATTTTGCCATACATTAATATACTTTTGGTACTTTGCACATGGACCATAAAATTAAAGACTAAAACCAAAACCCAAGAAATTGCCTATCCTTGCTATATGTCATGGCAACTGCAGTGTAACCAGTCATTTCTGTCACACAAGACCATTTCTTCTCTGAAACACAAGTGGCCTTTTCTTGTCTTTTTTACCTTCCTAAGCTGTATGCTCTCCTCACTGTACTCTTCGGGATGATCTCATCTATACTCATGACTTCAATTATTAGCTACATATAAGCGGCACAAACTGGTATCACTAATCAGACTTTTGTAACACAGACCTGTATTTCTAGCTGACTGTTTTTAATGGAGGACATCTGAAAGGTACCAAAAAACCTCACAACCTGCTTATTTCCTAAAACAGCCCCCGTGATAACACTACTGTTAAGTAGAAGCCAAAAATCTACCTCAGAAACTGTCCTTTTCCTATTCTTTTCCATCTCAATCATGTTTTATCAATTTTATCTCTTATATTATCAATTTTGTCCTGTGTCTCTTGCATCCACCTACGAGCCTTCCCTAGCAACCAAGAAAAATTATTAAATTACTGCCTAAGTCTTCCTCCTTGCTTAAAAGTTGACTTTTAAGATAAAGCCCAAAATCTCTTAAGAGCATTATACTCCCACTCCCATTCCAGCCTTGTTTCATAGCAGATGTCCCTGGATCAGGTCTTTACCCACTGCAGCTACGCCCCCCAGGAATAGGCTTCCCACTCCTCATCTTCCACTTCTCTCGGGGACACACTGTGGCCCTTTTCACCAATCTTGAGAAGGCTTCCAGACTAAGGTTACCATCCTGCCCATTGACTATGTGAACTCCCTGTGCTTAAGGAGAACTGCAATGCAGCATTTATTCCTGTGAGTGCTGTGATGTCCGCCTTCCCCAGAGGCAGGTGTACTTGATAAAGGAGGAGACAGGCCACTTCTGGCTTGTCCACATACTTCCCCATGCAGGATTTAGCAAAGATTCATAAAGAAAATGAGTATGTTTTGCAAATAATATAGATATTTTAAGTGATACTAAGCTAAACTATATGGTACGAAGTTCTTTAAAATCATGTTCCCACAACTAGCTTGGCAGTATATGAAAATTCTGTCAGTATATTTACAGATCAGCCCTGAAGAAGCACAGCAAAAAGAACTACACAAAGAAAAACTGTGGCCAGCCATGGAAGAATGGATCTCTTAAGCGGAGACAGTTGTTACACAGTTAAACCAATGCCAGACAAGAAATCAAAAAACCTGAGTCCTAGTCTTCCTTATTAATTACTCACTTGAAATCACTCAGGTAAACCTGGAGTCTAAATTTCCTTACGTGTAAGAATTTACAAAACTCAAGAAAGAATGAGAAAAAATAGCCCGCAAAAAAATTCTGTAATCATTAAAGCTCCATAAAAACTATAGTCAAGTAAAACCAAGGGAGTAAATATGAATACAATGTAGATCAGAATAGGAGGGTGAGAGAAAAGACAAGGTTTGTCACACTAGATGCACTGAATGTACATCAAATTTGGGACATCTACCTTATCAACCCAGATAAACATTAAACATACACCAAGGTCCATATAAAAGTGCTGAGTATGAACAAACTGTCTAAAGATGAGTGAGACACACATCTAGTCTGTAAATAAGGAAACACACATGAAAACAGATAGTCAAAATACACAGTACTCCAGATGTGTTAAGATACTTAGTATGAGGAGAGACACATGAATGGACATAGATTTGATAAAAGATCAGGGTGCAAGAGGTGCTATGTAGAGAAGATTACAGGCAGAGACATAAGGGGTCTGATCAGAAGGTACTGAGTAAACTTAAAAACATGATTACAATAAAAGACACATTGTCATTAACCCCCCTAAAGATATTCCCCATTACTTTAAGGACACTTTTCTCCTTGTTCTTGCCACATTCTAAAGCAGTTTCATGAATCCTCTTTCATAAGTGTTTTTTTAAGGGTGATGTGATAAAAAAAAATAATACAGCAAATGCTTCTGCTGCATTCCATCCAATAACAAAAAAAGAAAGGCTTCAAAAAACATCATCTACCTTATTCACTGGATCTGGCACCAGGCAGCTGCTGATGCTTCCCTACTCAAAATGATGAAGCAAAGGAAACATCTGGATCAACTCAGGACATCGAGGCAGCTATGACAACACAACTAAAGACACACAAAAGAGGCTTTCCAGAACTGCTTCAAAAAGTGGCAAGAATTACGGGGTGTGTTTAAAGTGGAGTATTTAGCTAGGCTTGGTGGCGTACGCCTTTAATCCCAGCACTTGGGAGGCTGAGGTAGGAGGAGCGTTGTGAGTTTGAGGCCGGCCTGGGCTACAATGCAAGCCCAAGTCCGGCCTGAGCTACATAATGCGACCCTGCCTCAAAAAAACCAGGGCTGGGAGTTTGGCTCAGTGGCTTAAGTGCCTGCCTGGCAGGCGCGAGGTTGTGAGTTCAATCCCCGGTGCCACAAAAAAAAAAAAAAAAAAACAGTGGAGTATTTTGAGGGAGATTAATGGATATGTGTTTTTTTACTGTACACTATTCTAGTTTAAGCATTCATTGTATCTTTCACACATCACATGCAAGGAACTGAGTCACATAAGCAATGGAATCAGTAAGGTAATCATAAATCAATCACAAAAGCCTTATTGTACCCTTCTTAAAGAAACATGACTTGATTTTTATTCCACAGTAATAGGAAACCACTGATATTATGAAAAGGGAAAAAATGATAGGAGTAGAGTAGTGGTAAACGGAAAGGATGGTAAAAATCTCAAAGATCTGAAATCATTTATTAACTGCTGTTTAACATGAATGATAATCTCTGTACTAATTAATTCTGCTATTTTAGACACAGAATATTTAGAATTTAATTACTATAAGCCCTTTACATTCTGTGCAAGAACAAGCCCTTTAATAGTAACTCCAGTGTTTAAAAATGGGATAGACAATAGAAATATTTATGCTAATCAGAAATTGAAAAACAGTATTCTTAGGCTTTCATCATAGCACATCCAATCTTATGACAACCTCACACTCCTATTACTTTTGTGTCTTTGGCTCCTCAATAAACAAAGGTTCAAAATGGTAAGGTTTTAAAGATTTCAATTATTTGCTATCAGGACTGGGTGCCCCCTAGGGAGCCTGGCATGCGGGTGGGGGATCCAAGCAGAAGCCATGCCCCAAGGCCTCACTGCCAAGCGGGGAGCATCAGTGAGCTGCCGCCCCACATCTCTCCACCACCCTGGGAACCTTGGATCCAAGGAATCCAGGTATCTAACCCAAACCCCTGCACCACAGGATGGGTAGCCAGTGCAGGAAGCACCCACGACTCAGCAATCAGCTGATTCGGAGGAACACACGAAAATGTCAAGACAATTGAGCACAGTGCAATCTCAGACCTGCAGCCTACCCAGAACAAGTCTAGGAGATACAGACCCAAAAGAAATTAGAAGTTACACACCTGAAATTTCTGAAATGATGACAACTGAAGTAAAGAACTTAGTGCTTGTATGGTTTGATTAACTACGCATGCCTGTGTCTGGTGGTCTCAGCAACTATTTAGAAGATGGTGATGTGCAGTACAGTAACTACAGTTGATTTCCTACTGTCTTGTTTTTGAAATCCAAGATCATTCTCATTGTTTTAAGTTACTGTTTTGCTTTATTCTCTTTAAAATAAAAAAAAGATTTCAATTATTTGAAAAAGGACACAACAATGGCTCAATAGAAAAGTAATCACAGAAATGTTTAATTTCCAAATTCTTTTGCAACCCTTAATAACAGTACCAATCAACACCTTTACTAGCACCTCTAGGCTATAAAAATCAGCAAAGTACCTTCTCCTAACCCATGTAAAGTTCTAAATCAAGAAATACAAGTTCTTAGTATGTGTGAGGCACTACTGCAGCTTCAAAGTATTTTTCCTTGCCTTTACAAACCCTTTAACTTAAAGTAACATGAGTTACAAGTGAAAACATTTGTTTCTCATTGGTCAACAACCCTGTGGATCCTACCCTTCCCACCATGAAACAAAGGGTTGTGTGAAATTCTCAAAAATCTTTTTCAGATTGGTATGTATTTTTTTAATTATTATTTTAAACAAAAGGAAAATAAGAAACCAAAGCAAAACAATTTCATGAGTCAATAAGAGAGTAACAATAATCAGCACATTGCATGTTATCATATTCACAGAACTTGTTTAGGATAAAAGATATAGACACGAAACACTGCCCAGAAAATTATTAGCATAAAACTTTTGCCTCAGTGAATGAAGAGAAACCAGTTATATGACTATCTTTTTTGTTATGATTGTTCTATTATTTTCAAATAAACATTTCACATTAAAAATGAAATCTGAAGATGACCTTGTGAAAATCACTTTCACTCAAAATTCTTTTTCTTTAACTGTATGAACTAATTTTTATATACATAGATTTTCTTTCTGTTCACACAAGTGCAACAATGCAATGGTTACATATGTGTGACTTATTTAGTTCACTGAGAAGTATATTTTCAGTACTCATTCATTTGAGAGTGAAAATGTCTAGTTTATCATTCTTTACAGCTAAGTAGTATTCCATTATATAGAAATACCACATCTTTTTTTATCCATTTCTCAGTCAAGGGGCATTTAGGTTGTTTCCAAGATCTAGCTATTAAGAACCGGGCAGCTATGAACATAGGTGCACATATATCACTGTGGTGAGATGTTTTTAATTCTTTCAGGAAGATACCCAGAAGGGGAATAGCTGGGTCAAATGGGACCTCCAATCCTAGCTTTTTCAGGAATCTTCACACTGACTTTCACAGGGTTGCACCAGCCTGCATTCCCACCAACAGTGGAGAAGGGTTCCTTTTTGCCCACAGCCCCTCCAGCATTTGTTATTGGTTGACTTCATAATACTAGCCATTCTTTCTGGGGTGAGGTAGAATCTCAAGTGTTACTTTCATTTGCATCTCTCGAATGGCCAGTGCTGTTGAACATTTTTTCACGTATTTACTTGCTGTTTGTACTACTTCATCTGAGAAGTGTGTGTTCATCTCAGATGCCCATTTTCGGATTGGGTCTTTAAATCTTGGAGGACTGATTTTTTTAAGTTCTTTACAGGTTTTCGATATTAATCCTTTAACAGATTGGTATGTATTTAAATATCCAAGAAAAAAAGTACAGCAATCAACTACAAATAATAACTGAGGACTCTGTCAGTAATTCTACTCATAACGCAAAATAGAAAAATGGGCTGATGTTCACTACTACTTTGGAAAAAGCAATAACAATGTCTTACATATAAAAGTCTACATCTCAAATCAGGTACCTTATAAGCAAAAGACAAATTAAAAATTTGACCAATTTAAAATTTAAGAAAGAAAGAAATAGGAGTCTGGTAAAATGTAAAGTATCCAATACATCATGTGGATGAATGTTATATTTTGAAATACAGAATTCTACTTCCTGTTGTATTTAAGCAAAATTAATACAAAACATCAGTTTTCTACCTGATGTAGCTATCTTATCTACAGAAAGGTCTCAGCCAAAACCTCTACTTTCTACTCTGCTTAATATGATCGGTATTTTAACTCTCACTCTTACATTCACGAATAAAGCTAAGCATATAATTTTAAAATGTAAAAAGCAACTATTACTATCTCAGAGAAGGTATAAGCTGTAAAAACAATACACTTGCAAAGGCAAAATGATTCTGCATGAGCAGTTATTCTGGTTCCCTGATCATAATGAACTAAGTTGGATAAATTTCACCAGAAAATAAACAAGGTACATTATTTCATATGAAGCACTCTCAACTATCAATATGCCAAAGCAAATTATAAATTCAGATCCCCAATAGTCCACCAAGTATACTGCCAGTCTATCAACTAAGAAGTGAGAAGAAGTATTTAGTAACATTTCTTATAATTACAGATGATGCATGTACAACAGGTAAGATATAGACAGTATATAACAAGAGAAAGACAGATGTACCTTAATCTACTAAGCTATATATAAGGCATACTTCAAAGCTATTTTTATTACCATTTCAGTCTACCCTACAGTCTTAGAAGTTATTTTTCAACGATCTTAAAAAAGGCAGAAAGTCAAAAGTATGCAGAGGGATCAGACCAATACGTAAATAAATGCATCTTCATACTGCTTTTTAAGAATTTAAGAGCTGGCCAGGTGTGGTGGCGCACGCCTTTAATCCCAGCACTGGGGAGGCTGAGGTAGAAGAATCGTTGTGAGCTCGAGGTCAGCTTGGGCTACAATGTGAGCACAAGGTCGGCCTGAGCTACTACACAGTGTGACCCTGCCTCAAAAAAACTAGGGCCGGAGTTTGGCTCAGTGGCTTAAGCACCTGTCTGGCAGGCGTGAGGTTGTGAGTTCTATTCCTGGTGCCACAAAAAAAAAAAAAAAAAAAAAAAAATTTAAGAGTTAATGCTAATTCAAAAAGTGGTTTTTACCCTAATAAATGTTTTAGGAAACTCCAGAAATCATTTTGAGAAAAAAAGGCATTTATTTCTAGATTACTGAATTAAGAACAATTTAAAACAAAATTAGAACTTATACTTAAATTAGTCCAACTCTGGGAAGGGGCAAAATAAAACATAACACTCTCTTCAAATACTGTTTTACTAAATTTTTCATGTGACATAACTTTCCAGCAAAAATATTTTTATTCCCATACAGATTATACTCCCATAAGATAAATATGTGTCTGTAAACCCTTGTAAGTCTTCTCCTCATCCATTGAGGAATGTAGACAGAACTAAGGGAAACCTCTAAGGATTCAGATTTTGTTGAACCTTCTTGAAGACAT
>RJWM01040424.1:0-15473 GCA_004363535.1 Dasyprocta punctata
TTTTTTTTTTTTTTTTTTGCAGGGGATGGGGGTGGGGGTGGGGGTATTTGTGGTCCTGGGGATCAAACCCAGAGGCTCACACATGTGAGGCAAGCACTTCTCGGCCCCAGTTTTCAGATTTTAACCTTGAGGGCAATCCCTGAAGAATCCTGGCTCCTTGAAACAAGTTGCAAGACAGCCAAGTGAAACCTATGGAATTGACCTGTGGAATACCTACCAACAAATACGTAATTCTTCTCATAAAATGAAAGCCAGTGTTGAAGGGTCAGCATCTCAGAGAAGGACAAATCGGCTACATCATCTACCAGGCCTGCTTCAGAGTAGTCTCCGGTCACAAACGCTCTGGATGCATCTCGGCCTGCAGGAGAGAAGTTCACAACTGATTCAGCTGTACCAACCCGAGAATTTGTTTTCTAGCTGGGCACGGTGGCCCATGCCTGTAACCCCAGCTACCCAGGAGGCTAAAGCAGGAGGATCATAAGTTTGAGGCCAGCCTGGAAAACTTAGCAAGACCGTGTCTCAAAGTGAAAAAATAAAAAGGTTTGGGGATGTAGTTCCAGCATCGATAGTACTGTGTAAGATCCCAGGTTCAATTCCCAGTATTACGAAAAACTTTTCGGAAACCTATTTTCTGAAAAACATCTCCTGACAACCTTAGCCCCAGGGAAACGTAATCTCCCCGTCCGTGTGACAGAGGCTCCTGGACCTGGAACACACAGCTCTGGCTTTTGTCATCTTCTGTCAGCAACGCTTAGCACAGCCGCCCACTTCCTTTGGCTCCCGTAACTCTTCACTCCTTCTCTAGCTCCTTCCTGTCTACCAGCCTCAGCGATCGGTTATTGTCCACAGCCTCTCTCTTGACAGCCTTATCCACTTTTGAGGTTTCAAATCCCACCTCTGTGCCAAAAATCGCCAAAGCTATATCAGCTGAGGCTTTTCCTGAGCACCACCTGTCCGTATCACTCAAGGTATCTTACAGACATCGTAAGTTCGACATGTCCGTGATGAGTAACGGTCATCAACAACCCTGCCCCGAGAAGCCTGCATCCCCTCTGGTGTCCCTGTCTGTAAATGCCGACCAGTTACTCAATCCAGGAGTGCAGTCCTTGCTGCCTTCACCCCTCACATTTAATCAGTGTCCACGTTCTGTATTTTCTTCCCAGCTAGTTCCTAGAGCTGTCTACCTGTCTCTACCAACCAAGCAAGCACAGGCTACCATCATCCAGTCCGATCTACCACAGCAGGACCCTAGTGGGTCTCCCCACCTTCATTCTTGCCCCCCTAGTATATTCTCCGTAGAACACTTAAGACCCCTCCTCCTTTTTCTGCAATATGGAGATCAAATCCAGGTTCTTGCACATGGAGGGCAAGCACTTTCGAAATGAGCTATGTCCCCAGCACTCCACTATTACTTTCATCAGGTCATTCCTTTCCCAAAACATCCTCAGTGGCTTTCCTCTGCCTAATGCCTTAATATGTCACGCAGTGTCTTGTACCAACTGTCACCAACCTTGTCTGGGCACATCCTTCATCGTTTACTAAACTCTCTCTTCTCTCCCACTAGTTTAGGGCATCGAATAAAACTGGTACTTTTTTCTTTTGACACATCACAAAAATAATTTCTTAATTAATTATAATCAATGGTATCTACTTAATGTGTGTGATATCTATTGAATGTCTTTTCTACTAGTCTTTTTTATTTTGCATTTGTTTCATTTTCTTTTGTTTTGTTTTGAGACAGGGTCTCACTTATGTAGTTCAGGCTGACACTGAACTTACTATGTAGCTCAGGCTGGCCTCACCTTTATGGAAATCCTTCTGTCAACCTCCCAAGTGCAGGACTTACAGGTTTGCACCACCCGTACCTAGCTAGTCTGTTTTTTTTCTTTTTGGCAGTACTAGGGATTAAACCCAGGAGCACTCTACCATTGTGCTATATTCCCAGTCTTTTTTTTTTTTTTCTTTAATTTTGAGAGAAGATTTCACCAAGTTGCCCAGGCTGGGTTCAGACTTGAGATCCTCCTACTTCAGCCTCCTTATTACAAGTATGAGCCACTGCACCTGGTTAGTCTGTTAAGTTTTATCAGGAAAAAAAATACACCAAATCATTTAATATTGATTCCCTAGTGTCTGGTACAGTGCCTGATCTTTAGTAAATTCCCAGTAAGTACTCACTGAATGAAATCCATACACGTACAGCCAACTGATTTTTTAAGAAAGGTGCCCAATCAATTCAGTGAAAGAAGTTTCTTTCAACAAAAGATGCTGAAGCTGGGCGTGGTGGCGCACGCCTTTAATCCCAGCACTCGGGAGGCTGAGGTAGGTGGAGTGTTGTGAGTTCAAGGCCAGCTTAGGCTACAACGTGAGCAAGGCCGGCCTGAGCTACATAGTGTGACCCTGCCTCAAAAGACTAGGACTGGGAGTTTGGCTCAGCAGCTTAAGCACCTGTCTGGCAGGCGCAAGGTTGTGAGTTCGATTCCCAGTGCTGCAAAAAAAAAAAAAAAAAAAAAAAAAAAAAAAAAAAGATGCTGAGACAATGGAAGAGCCACATTCAAAGGAATGAAATTGGACCCCTATCTCATATCACATATAAAAATTAACTCAATATACATATAAGACCTGAATATTTCAGCTAAAACTATAAAACTCTTAGAAAAAAACAGGTATAACCAGATGTGGTGGCACTTGCCTGTAGTCCCAGCACTCAGGAGGCTGAAGCAGGAGGACTGCCTTGAGTTTGAGGCCTGCCTGGATGACATGGTGAGTTCAAAATCAACCTGAGCTACATAGCAAGATCCTATCTCAAATAAATAAATAATAAAAACAGTATAAATCTTTGTGACTTTGGATGGACAATATCCAAAAGCACAACCACCAAAGGAAAAAACATGATAAACTATACCTGACCAAATGTAAGTTTTGTACATCAAAGAACATGATCAAGATACCAGGAATAAGCTGGGCATGGTGGCGCATGCCTTTAATCCCAGCACTCAGGAGGCTGAGGTAGGAGGAGCATTGGGAGTTCGAGGCTGGCTTGGGCTACAATGCGAGCGCAAGGCCAGCCTGAGCTACATAGTGCGACCCTGTCTAAAAAACTAGGGCTGGGAGTTTGGCTCAGTGGCTTAAGCGCCTGTCTGGCGGGCGCGAAGTTGTGAGTTCAATACCCGGTGCCACAAAAAAAATAAAATGAATAAATAAATAAATAAAAATAAAATAAAATAAAAATAGACATTTCTGCAAAGAAAATATGTACGCACTCAAGAAGCTCATCAAAAAATGCTCAGCATCATTAGGCTAATGCTAAAATACAAATAATCAAGACCACAATGAATTACGACTTAAAATCTACTAAAGTAAAAAAGAAATTAAAAACTTTTGGTGAGGATGTATGTGGAGGAATTAAAACTCTTAATATATTCCCGGTGGGAATTTACAATGGTACAGCCACTTTAGAAGGCAGTTTGGCAGTTTACCAAAAAACATCACACAGAGTTACCATATGACTCAGCAGTTCTACTTCTAGGTATATATCCAGGAGAACTAAACTCATACTTTCACAAAAAATCCTATATGCAAACATTTATAGCAGCATTATCTATAATAAGTGAAAAGTAGAAATAACCCTAAAGTTCATTAATCGAAATACAGATAAAATGTGGTATACCTATACAATGGAATATAAATTGGCCATAAAAAGAAACGAAGTGCTGGGTGTGGTGGCGCATGCCTATAATCCCAGCACTTGAGAAAATAAGGCATGAAGACTGCCAGTTCAAGGCCAGCCAGGACTACATAGTGAGAGCCTATTAAAAAAAAAAAAAAGGAATGAAATATGGATACACAGTGGATGAACCTTGAAACATTATGTGAAGAAAAAGAAACCCCAGACAAAAAAAGGCTACATATATTATGGTCTAAGCAGAAAGTATACCAGACTTGCCAGGGCTTGGGACTGCTATTAGATACAGAGTTTCTTTTTTTGAGGTGATAATATTCTTGCATTAGTTGTGCTGTTTATACAAGTTTCTGATTATATTTTTTAAACCACCAAACTGCACGCTTTATTACTTTTTATTTTTATTTTTTTGTTTTGAGGTACCAGGAATTGAACTCACAACCTCACGCCTGCCAGGCAGGCACGTAACTCACTGAGCCAAATTCCTGGCCCCAAACTGCACACTTTAAAAGCAGCAGGGTATGGTGGAGCACGCCTATCATCCCAGCACCCAACAGGCTGAGGCATGACAACTGCTTTCAAGGCCAGCCTGAAGTATATAGAAAAACTCCATTTAAAAAAAAAAAGCAGATTTTCCATGAATTGTTTTTCATTAAAAGTATCTGGGCATAGCCAGGAATGGTGGCACACGCCTTTAATCCCAGCACTCGGAAGGCTGAGGTAGGTGGAGCGTTGTGAGTTCAAGGCCAGCTTGGGCTACAACGTGAGCGCAAGGCTGGTCTGAGCTACATAGTGCAACCCTGCCTCAGAAAACTAGGGCTGGGAGTTTGGCTCAATGGCTTAAGCGCCTGTCTGGCAGGCACAAAGTTGTGAGTGCAATCCCCAGTGCCACCAAAACAAAACAAAAAACGTAACTATGGGAGACATAGGATATTTAGGGTTTAACCTATAAAAATAGGCATTTATAGGCATATCTGAAATTTGCGGTTTTTCACAAGTTGCAGGTGCTCTAAGAACCTAATCCCCTGTGAATTGCGTGGGTCCACAATATGTCAATGTTACAGCACTTGCCTAGCATGCACAAGGCCCTGAGTTCAATCCCTAGTACCACATACAAAAAAGGAATTTAAAAAAAATTTGAATGAACAAATGAATAAATGAACACATCTAGAGACATTTCTGGCACAACGTAGGGCACATGGCAGTGGTCAATAAACATGTTTAATGAAAATCTGACACACAGGATCGCAGCAGACAGGACAGCACATTATTGATATCATCCCATAAATGTAAGGTTTTAGACCCACATTTGTGCACACATCCTTACAGCTGCCCTAGCATGTAGCAGAATAGTATACCAAAAAATGCCTTCAACCCATAGGTTCAAAAACATCTTCGTTCCAGTCCCGGCTGTGCTTTTAACTTACCATAGCCCTGTATTAGTCCCTTTCCCTGCTGGATGGTTTAAGTAGCTTGGAAGGAAAGAGGTGACTTGTATTTAAGTGCCAGAGGCAGTTTTCCAGTTCTCCTAAGAGAACATAAAGTGGAAAATGCTCATTTATTATCAGCCTAGTCACTGGCCTTAGGCTTTCTACACACACACACACACACACACACACACACACACACACACTGCCATTTTGTTTGCATCTGTAGGTGGTCAATATTTTCAGTTGGTAAGGCAATATCTAGGACTAGGCTCGTGGTTCTGGTCCTCTTAGTGCTTAGCTATGAAAGTTTTACGCAAATCATACTTTTTAATTTCCTCAGATGTAAAATAGGAATGGTAGAATAAAAATAAAAATTGCTTCAGGCCTAACATGCATGCATTAGTCTGGTTTTGTTGTTGGGTTTTTTTTTCGGGGGAGTGTGAATAGGGTCTCACTATGTTGCTCAGGTTGGCTTTGAACTCCTGGTGTCAAGCAATCCTCCTGCCTCAGCTGTCTGAATAGCTGAGCCAACAGGCATCACGTTTATTAGAGGGCTGTAAAGGTCAGTGGACCCTTTTCCCATGCTCTAACTTTATGGTCTTTTTTTAAAACGCACATGAGTGCATTTGTCAGAAAACACAAACTAGACACCTTTTTCAGGGAAAACCTGGGCTACAGGAAGGGTATTTGGGTCTCGACATATAGTGGTGGCTGAAATTAGGGGAACTCTGAACTGAGAGTAGGGAGAAGGTCTCACTTCTGTGCCGTGAATGCCCTCCAGGAAGTCTGGCAAAAAGCTTCCCCGGGCTCCCGAATCTAGGTAATGGGTAACGAGACACAAGACTTGTTTCTCAAGCATAGGTCACGCACAGCGGTGGACAAGGAGGGTACAAGTCGAAAACAGTGGGTCACAGTCCCGCCCAGTCAGAGACCATACGAATGGTGAAATCGCGTCCAGGCCGCCAGGGGAGCGGGACAAACGTGGTGATCTGGGAAACAGATGAATCAATGAAAAAGCGAAGGACGCGCAGGCGGCTACAGACCCGCGCAGGAGGAAAAGGCCTGAACACCCTCTCTAATACCTGCGAAGCCGCTATAGTGGGCCCCAGGCTCGTAGTGCCTCCGGCCAGAGGACACGTCGTAGACACGGCCGAGTAGCGCCAAGTAGAGGCCCGGGTCCCCTGGGCCGCCGCGGTAGCGGGACAGTTCCTCGGGGGTGAAAAGGCGAAAGCCCGCGGAAGAACCACACCAGCCCATCAGCCGTGCAGTTATCACGGCCGCAGCTGCTACGGCCAGGCTCAGCAAGAGTCCACGCACGCAGGGTCTCTGCATTAAGATAACCGCACCCACGTTACACTTCCAAAGTTGCCGCCTCTCTGCCCATAACTAAGATGGCAGAAGCGCCGACCGTGACGTCACCGACGCGACTCACTCAAAATCTTCGGCGAAAAGCTCGCTCCCAGGCTCCGACTCTTTCCCATATTTTTTCAGCATAGCTAGCAAAAGTGGAGGAATTCCGAGTAAGCGGAGCAACAGTGAAAGACGGTCTTTTACAGTTTAGGCGCCCGCAACAAAAATGGTGGCAAGGCAGGCTGCAGGATGACGTAACTGTTCTGACAGACGCGTTCTCTTGGAAATGAGGGTTCCACCCTTTGCTGCGGTTGTCCTCCTCTAGGTGTCGTAAACTGCTACAGTACGCTTGACGGTGCCATTGCGACAGCAGTCCCCACTTGACGACCAGGAAACCGGAAGCCGCTCCTGCCGCCGTCGTCTCCTCCCTGTCCCCGCCCGCTGGGTGCTGTCGGAGGTTGACAGGTCGAGGCTGGCAGGCGGCAGCGGCGGCGGCAGAGCCCTGCGCCCAAGACGGAGGACTCATGGGGAACGCTCCGAGTAACAGCAGTGAAGACGAAGCGGCAGCCACTGGGGGCGAGGGCTGGAGCCCACACCAGGACTGGGCCGCTGACTCGGGCACGACCCCCGGCTTGGGCCCTGCGGCCCCCGCGCTGCCGTCCGCCGCCACACTGCTGGAACCCGCCAGGCTGCGAGAGGCAGCGGCTGCGTTGCGGCCCGCACCGCCTTGCGAGTCGTTGGTATCGAGGCACCACGGCGCGCTGTTGCGCTGGCTCGAAGAGCGGCTGGGCCGCGGCGAAGAGTCCGTCACTCTGGAGCAGTTCCGGGAGCTGCTGGAGGCTCGCGGAGCTGGCTGTTCAGGCGAGCAGTTCGAGGAGGTCAGGGCCGACTGGTGACTGCGGGGGCGGGGACGGGGCGGTAGCCCCCAAGGGCGTTAAGAGGTGGGCAGTTTTGGAAAAACCGGGCTTAGGAACCTATAGGGTCCGCAGCTTCTTAAAAGTATGGGGCTGCCGGGACCCTTTTGGGGTGCACCTAACCTGTTCACTCCGGGCGCTGTTTCTAGCCTTCATTACAGGTGTGGAAAGGCCAGTTTAAGCTGTCCTTGGCCTGAAGAGCTGAAGAAACCGAGATGTCTTTCCATACCTTTGTGGGGTTGAAGCTGGATCAGTTTCTGTCCGGAGCTTTCTTATCAGATTCTAAAAACGTTTAATAGAAATGATATTCAAGGATCAAGGGATTGGCAGTGAAAGCCATTCTGTTTTACTGGCCTAGACAGGTTTTTGCAGAGCACCTTCCGAATCCAATGTGATCATTAGTAAATGTAAAAAGAGAGGAATCTCCTACTGTATAAACCAGTCTAGTCTCATCTCAGAGAAAACTACCTTTCTGATTTTCATTGAAATCTTGTTTTTTTTTTTTTTTTTTGGTGGCACCGGGGATTGAACTCACAGCCTCACGCCTGCCAGACAGGCACTTAAGCCACTGAGCCAAACTCCCAGCCCTAGTTATTTGAAGCAAGGTCGCACTATGTATCTCAGGCCAGCCTTGCACCCACGTTGTAGCCCAAGCCGGCCTCGAACTCACAACGCTCCGCCTACCTCAGCCTCCCAAGTGCTTCCATTGAAATCGTTATAAGACCTAAAATTGATAGGTAAATATGTGGTTTCCTGTGAATACTGTACTCACACGGGTTTTCATTATATTTTTACTGAACTCTTCAGTTTAGAGTTAGGAAAAGACTGATCCATGGTCAATGAGTCATTTCAGTGGCAAATCTGGAACTTACTCCCAATTCTTCTGATTTTTTAAAATGTTCCACTACTTTCCAAATCCTGTTTCAGCTTCACAATGTAATGACAAAAAGGGTGTTTAATGTGTGAAAATGAATAAGCTTTGTAGAATCTTCAGTCTGTGAAGGGTGAGTATAAAAAGCAGTAAACCAAATGTTGGCATGTCACTGCCCACCTGTAATCCGAGCACTCTGGAGGCTGAGGCAGGAGGGTTGCCACAGGTTTCATAGGCAGGTCCAGGGCAGCCTGGACTACATAGCAATACCCTGTCTCAAAAATACAAAAACAAACAAACAATAGGAACAATAAAAACCCAAAGCAGTAAACCAACAGACCTTGTCATATGATTAAAGTCTTCTGTTTATTTTGAAACTAGAATCTTTTGAAATCTTTTTTGAATGTTTTCCTGTGCATGGTGAGAATATTCAGATAATGTATTTTGTATTATATGTGTATGTATATATATATATTTTTTTATTTTTGATACCAGGGATCGAACTCACAACCTCATGCCTGCCAGGCAGGTGCTTATGCCACTGAGCTAAATCCCCAGCCCTTTTTCTTCAAAAATGCCTTTAAGTCATCCCAGCTCTTAAAAATATTGATCATGTTAATGAAAAGTTTCTATTTTAAAAATTTCAAGAATATACATCATACTTTCATTCAGTTCCTGTATGTATTATGAGAGTATGAAATGATAGTTGAAGGAACTATGCACATCTGCTCAAGGAGCTGGCACTTTTCAGATTTGTCTAAAAGGCAAATGGGGAGAAACAGTATTCACATTATAAGAGTGTCTGACAGGAACAGACCTATAGATGGACTTTATTGAGGTCCCATAATGTAAGGCCAAGAAACTCTTGGGGCACAGTCCAGAAAATCACTCAAGGCTGTGTCATTATTCAGTTGAGCAAATATTTATTGGGTGCTAATCATTGACTGAGTGCTAATCATTTGGATGATGGTGGACAAAGCAGATACTTGCTCTTGGTATATCGTGATTGAAGAGACAATTCGATAATTAAAGGTATGGTGAATGTTATCTATGGCAAGACATGAAGAGTAAATAACAAGTAATCTCATCTAGGGAGTCAGGCAAAACTTGCTTAAAAAAGGTAACATTTGACCTCCGTTTTGAAAAGTGAAAGGAGCAAGAGTAGTATTTCCAGATAGGGGTAATTGCATCCACCAAAGTCCAGAGAATGGAGAATTTAGAAGTCCAGAATGGCGTATTAGGTTAGACAGAACTGCTCCCTGCATCAGTGGTTTAAGCAAAAACAAAGCAAAACAACAACAAATAAACAACCGGTTTCTTCTGTAAAAGTCCAGGAGGCAGTTCAGGCACAGTATGGCAATTTCAGGGACCTGGCTTCATCCCTCTCCTGCTCTCTGCCTCTGCAGGCACCTTCTATTTGGTCAGCCAGCTGCCTCTTCTGGCTGTCACTTTCTACATTACAGTTCAGTGGGAAAGTGAAAAGAGAAAGAGTCATGCCCCCTTTTTAAGGGCATTGCATACATTCCGTTGGCTTAAATTTAATCACCTGGCCATACTTAGTTATACATGAGACCAGAAAAGATCTTTATTCTATGGCCATATATTCAGCTTTTTTTAAAAAAAAATCAAGATTTAATTACTGTGGAAGAGAAGAGCAAATGTTGGGTTATGGTTAGCAGTATTTAACACACATGACTAGATCATGGATGGTAGAAGGAAGAGAATGAGGCTAGAGAAGTAGGCAGGGACCAGACATTCAGATTCTTTACAGCCTGCTGAGGAATTTGAAAATTGGAGTTTTAAGCAAAGTGCCATGATGAGTCTAGCTACCTTGTAGAGGACCAGATAGAGAAGGGGGCTAGTCAGTCCAAAGAGATTAGTTAAAGTGATATTGTTACTGTGTAGAGGTTTGGTGGCTAGGGCTAAGGAGTGACATGAAATGATATGAAGTAGACAACTCGGAGAGCAGTTCCAAAGGTAGACTATACAGGTTTTTTTTGTTTTTTTGTTTTTTTTTTTGAGACAGGGTCTTACTGTGTAGTTCAGGCTGGCCTTGAACTTACTGTGTTACCCAGGCTGACCTCAAACTCATGGCAGTCCTCCTGCCTCAGCCTCCTGAGTGCTTAGATTACAGGCATGTGCCACCGTGCCAGGCTTAGCACAGTTCTTTTTTTTTTTTTTTTTTCCCAGCACTGCGGATTGAACTCACAACCTCGCTCCTGTCAGACAGGCGCTTAAGTCACTGAGCCAAACTCCCGGCCCTTCGCACAGTTCTTGAAGACATATTGGATATGAGTAGAGGATTAGAAGGTGAAGGAAATCTAAGATTCTGGCCAGGCATGATGGTGCACACTTGTAATCCCAGCACTCAGGAGGCTAAGGCAGGAGGATGGCTGCAAGTTCAAGGCCAGCCTGGGCTACACAGTGAGCTCAAGGCCAGCCTGAACTGCATAGTGAAACTGTCTGAAAAAGACAAAAAAAAAAAAAAATGACTCCTTCATAACTGATTTGAATAAGTGTGCACCTCTGTGTATACTTACATGTTTAATTTTACATTGTTGATCCTACATCTAGGTCCTGGAAATGTACTATTTTAATACAATTTTGAGGATTTTATGAAAACAAAATGTCTTCATAGTAGCAACTAAAATGAGTCATTTCCCTTCATATTATTTATTTATTTTTGAAACAGGATCTTGCTATGTAGTTCAGGCTGGCCCAGACTCATTGTGTGGCCCAGATTGGCTTCAAACTTATGGCTATCCTCCTGCCTTGGCTTTCTGAGTCTTAGGATTACAGGTGCACATCCTCACATTCAGCATTTCCTTCATTTTTATAAGAGCTAGCATGGTAGAGCAGATTTTCATTAGTGTATGTGATTATTTTAATGCCAGCAGTTTCCAAGTATAACGTGTTCTTTGGTCCCCTAATTTGCATTGCTATCCTTGTTAACCTAGCTGTCTTGCTTTTACATTCTCGTGACTTTTGTGCCTTGAGGAAGTTCTTGAAGCTGCACTATGGGCTAAAGTCTGAAAGATTATCATTTTATAGCACAATGCACATTTTCTCTTGGTGGGTGTGGTCCAAGAAAAGGACTGTTTGGTTTGCTCATAGGGAACAATATTTAATAGATTACTATGTGGAAGAGAGTTAAAATGCTTATTTATCACCAGAGACTAGAGATTAGATTTTTTGATCTTAATATAGTATACTTCTGGAAAATCATGAAGGCTGTAGGGCAGAACACAATGCTGAGCATAGAATTGATGGCGGATAGCTTCAAGGTAAGAATTTAAGATGAATAGGTCTTATTTTATTAATTTGCTGTATTGTGGAATTCGTTGAGTGGTAAGCTGTGAGGGAAGGGCTATTCTGATTCATCCTCTGGTCATCCTCTTGCTCAGGAAGCGTTCTACTTGCACTGCCTTCAGTGTGATTTATGGATTAAGGCGAAGTCATCACCCTGGCTGGTTCACAGTCAGTCCGTAGCCTTTTACACAGATATTTCTTGGCATTGGAGGAAACAGTTAAATATAGTTTCTGTGAAAACTAAAAATGGTTCTTAGTCACTGTGGGGTTTTAGAAGAAATTTGTAAAAAGCAGTAAAACCCATCTTGGTATAACCATGTTGTAAGCGTAAGTCAGCTAATTGAGAATGGCTTTGACTCCAAGAAATGTGCAAATAGAACTACGCAGATGTAATTGTCTGCACTTCTAAGACAGAGTGTGTGTATATGCACTGCAGAGTCACAGCAGACGCCAAGCATTATTTGTTCTCAGTCCATAGCTCTCAACTCCCCACTGCCTGAGGGACAGAATATGTATCCTCTGAGTGGGCTGGAGCCCGCAGGTCAGCCTGTCTCTCTCTGACTTCATCTGACTCTGCCCCATTGCATAAGCTCCTTGCTAACTGATGGAACACTGCCTTGTCCTGAACGTGGATCTTTTGTCTCTTAGTTCTTCAAGATTTCCCACCTTGTTACCCTCATCTGGCAAGTTCCAAGGTCGCCTGGGGCACGATTCAGATGGCCTTTTGCTCCATCCTAAGCCCTCTCTACTTTGAAGGGTCATGCGCTTAGCAGTAGCATGACATTTGAGAAAGGCTTCACTGAACCAAGACACGAGAAGATGGAAGAATTTGCCTGGCAAAGGAAGAAAGAGATATTTTAGCTAAAAGGCAACAGCACATGCAAATACATTGAGGTGGAGGGGAGAGAGAGAGAAAGAGAAAGAGAGAAAATGCAAGCACATTGGGAATGGTACTCCTTTGGCATGAAGTTGAGAGTCTGAGCTGGTCAGGACCTTGTTAATCATTGTTTGGACACATCTTTCTCGCTTCTCTTCTGTTCATAGCGTCCTAACTGGATATGTAGCTACTAATGGTGCCAGTGACCGTGTTTTATGAGTCTTCCCATTCTACTGCTCTAGACTGGGCTTGAGAATTGGCTCAGGAGCCAACCCACTTGGGAGCAAATCCTAGTTCCACTGTTCTCAAGCCAGGTGACCTTGATCACCTTACTTGACCATGCTGTGTCTCAGTGACCTCACTTGTAAAATGAGCAGAATGATATCTGCCTTATGTAATTTGTGTTGGGATTAATGTGTTAGTTCATGTAAAGCATCTAGAATGGTGCCTGGCACACTAACCACTCATAAATGGTATAATGAATAGTGTTATTTTTCTGTAATAATGTTTACTGGAGCTGCTGTATGACAGCCCTTTAAATTCTTGTGTTAGAGAAGGAGCATGAGACAGTCTTACAGATGAGCAAACTGAGGCCTTAAATGGACAAGTGATTTGCCCAGTCAACAAGTGGTGAAACTGGGACTAGGTCCAGATGTTTTGGCTTCCGATAGAGTGTTTTTCTTAAGTGGATCTAGCATCCAGCCTTCATACTTAAGCCATTGTATTGCGTTCTGCTGGTTTAAACCTGCAGTGCTGGTATGTGATGATACTGGTCTTCATTCTCCTCTATGCAATGCAGACTTGATCTCAGTAGTGGTTAAGAAGTTTAAACAGGACTGGATGAGGGTCTGAACTCATGCTACCTCATGCTGTCTTCAAGCCAGTGTACATGGATGGAAATCTACAGCCAGCGAGCCCATTTTTCTGTCTCTTATTGTAATGTGGAACTATATGATGGTTTGAGTAGACTGTAAAAACAATTTTTTTGAAATTTACTTTGCATTATCTTGTTCATGATCCTTTGTTTTTTTGGTGTTTTGTTGTTTTGTTTTAGTTTTTGCTTTTTTTGAGACAAGGTCTCGGTATGTAGTTCAGGCTGACTGTAAACTCACTGTGTAGCCCAGCCTGGCCTTGAACTTGCAGCCATCTTCCTGCCTCAGCCTCCTGAGTACTGGGATCATATGTGTGTTCTACCATGCCTGGCCTTGTTCATGGTCCTTTGGATTCATAATGCAAGCGATGGCAAAGAAAGTTTGAGCAAGATGAGGAATTGAGACTTAGGGAGGACCAGAGCTTGTCCCAAGTGTCACAAAGTGTGTTAACTCGGATGCAGGTTTCTTTTCTTTTCTTTCTTTCTTTTTTTTTTTTTTTTGCGGCACCGGGGATTGAACTCACAATCTTGCGCCTGCCAGGGCAGGTGCTTAAGCCACTGAGCCAAACTCCCAGCCCTGGTTTTTTTTGAGGCAGGGTCGCACTATGTAGCTCAGGCCGGCCTTGCGCTTGCGTTGTAGCCCAAGCGGGCCTCAAACTCACAACGCTCCTCCTACCTCAGCCTCCTGAGTGCTGGGATTAAAGGCGTGCGCCACCACGCCCAGCTTGGATGCAGGTTTCTTCTCAGTTATACTTTTTATCTCTCCACATGATGCCTGTCGTAATATAATGCCGCATTGAGGTGCTGCCTGAATAGTTATCTTGTGGATGGCAGAGCACTCGTGGGAAGATGTTGTAGGAAGAAACCTCAATTAAAGGAAGAGAGAGTCCAGCAGATCAGCTTACCAACTGCATGGAGATGGATGTTGGGTTCATTAGTTTTTAGAAATGCAAAGTGTAGGCATGTTCCATTTCATACTATTAGATTATAGGTAGTGTACTGAGTTGAGTTTTTAACCCTACCTTTCACAGCAGTGTGTTTCAAACCACCCCCTTAGTAGGTTGGAAATCTATGAAGTCAGTCTTAACCTACATGTTTAAAAAAATGAAGGCGAATAGAGTGGAATAGAAAATATCAGAGTACATCATATTTGATGAAAGAAAGTTGCATTATTTCATGAAACTTTTATGTCAAGTATATGTATGCTGATGTCTAATAATACAATTGAATGTACCTCTTATGGTGGATCATTCTGTAAAACTTGAGAAGCACTGCTGTGAATTTTACTGGGAAACTGGAGGGAGCCCAAAGGGAGCAACTATAATGAAGTGAGTCTAAAAGCATTCCACATGAGAACTGGTTGAAGGAATGGAGGGATTGGGGGGAGACTCAGAAGACATTATACATAATGGTCTGAAGACTCTTGGGGCAGACGGATCAGATGTGGCCCCACAGAGTGGTAGCTTCTGGGGGTCAGGTTTACATTCGTTGTAGGGAAAGAGTTATTGTTGCAGAACTTACCAGAGGATACGAGCTTTTCATCACTGATTTATATAACAGTGGCTGGCCACTTACAGAGACACCAGAGAAACACAGAGGCACATGCTTTAGGAGATTCATAGGTCCAATCCGATGTGAGGGTTTGTATAGATCTGGGTTTTTCTGCCCTCTCAACTCTTAATATTCTCCAGTGGCCCTGGAGTGCCCTTACTGTAGCATCTGAGTTCCTCACCAGGTCTTCTAGAATTTCTTTAGTCTGAGCTCTGTCCATCTCTCCATCTACTACCCCTTCCTTTTCAGCCACAGTAGGCAGTTGATCAGTTGCACCATCTACTGTGCGCTCTGTATCTGTGTTCACACTCTGCCCCTCCACCTGGGCTGGCCTCTTGCTTATCTTATGCTTTTGAATGCCTATTTATTCAAGCTCAGTTTTAGGATTGTTTTCTCTGGATCATTTTCCTGAATGCCCCATTACTTCTTGCGCTTCTGGTCTCTAGATTGTCTGTTGACCTATTGTCGATAGTGTGGAATTCAGAGTCAGAAAAGGAGGGTTGAAATCCAGGCCTCAGTTAACCAGTACTAGCCATGTGACCTTGCACAAAATACCTCGCTTTTTCACCAGTAAAAAGGTAGTACCTATTTTGGGGTTTGTTATATGAAATTGAGTTAGTT
>RJWM01040425.1:0-15484 GCA_004363535.1 Dasyprocta punctata
GGACTGTGCGTCTTTTTCCAGCATGATTTTGTTTAATCCTAATCATGATCTGTTATTATCCCAATCTAGAGTGAGGGATAGAAGCTTAAAGAGGTTATAGGACTTAATTCCAAGGGATCCATAGACAGTGAGTGGTCTTTTGACTCTAGGACTTTGCTCTAAAAGTGTTTAGAAAATACAGCATATTATAAAGTAGAAAAGAAAAATTTTTCCCAAACTCCACTGCCCAGAGATAACCGCTCATAGTGAATGTTTTCTTGTATCTCTGTCAGTTCTCTCCCTCTGTTTCTCTGGGCAGTTTTGCTTCCCACTTTGGTCAGTTAGCTTTCTGGTGGGGACATTTTCTACTCCATTTAATGTTTATTTAGCAGATACTTGTTGGGTGTCTTCTCTGGGGCCGTGTACACAGCCTTTAACGGCATCATTTTTCTGTGATTTGTTTAATAGCATCTTTAATACGATGTTGATGGGCATTGATTTGGCTGTGTCTTACTAACATTAATTTGTTCCCAATGCTTTGTTACAGTGATGTCACAGTGAGCTTTCTTACATATCTTTGTTCACATTTAGAAAATTGTTTTGATGAAAGAATCACTGAAGTGTGATTCCTGGGTCAAACTATTGAATTCTTAGGCAATGTTGGAGACAAGTGATAGATGTAGACAGGGAAATGACTCTAATTCATTTGCCCTCCAGCTGCTGAAGGGAGGCGCCGTACCACACTGTGTATGAGAAGTTCACACTGTGTATGGAACATTTCCTGACACTTTGCATGAATTACGCCCACCTCTAATAAACCTTGGGAAGAAATAACCCTTTTACTCTAGGAACTTTCCATGCAGAAACATTGTATGTCTCTTTTATGTTTAGGTCATTTTTTTCTTAATCAAATTTTATGATTTAGTTTTTTTAACTGTGTCAAAATGCTCTGCTCCTATTAGAAGTATTTCCATACAGGTTATGATTCCTCTGCTTATTGTGAGTCTCCACCCACCATTGAAATACCTGACACCCAAAGTTAAAGGGCAAAAGGTTTATTTAGCTCACAGTTTGTGGAGGAGGTTTCCATCCATAATTGGCTGCCTTCAGGGCAGAGTGGCACATGGCACAGGGGCAACTGTTCGTGGTGGCGGAAGACAGCAAAAGCAGCAAGAGAGCGACCCAAGTCTCTTTCTGTCCCTTATTCTGTGTCCAGTCTGCTGGGATTAGGGCGGTGCCAGTCCAGTCAGTGGGCTGATCCAGCAACCACCCACCCTTAATCCAAAGACTCTTAATCCCAGCATTGCACTACAAATCAATCATACCCTCTAGATTTAGCTACCTGAAAAAAACAAAACACAACAAAACAAAAAGCCTATGAATGCATGAGACTTTGGGGGGACATCAAGACACAAACCATAACAATATGTGTAAGTACTGACCTTAATTTTGTCATTCATTCATTCCAGAAGTATTTGTCGAATGCTTACCTGTGTCAGGCTCCTTCTTGTACTGGGCTGTAGGGGACAACAGAAAATGCCTGGTTCCTTTGCACGTGGAGCATAGAGCCTAGATGCAAAGAGAAAATCAAACTAGAGAAACTGTTGATGAGTAGGAAGTGGTACGAAGATGAAGGTGACTTCAGGAAAGCCAGGGAATCTCTACTGCTGTGGTCTACACAGCAAAAGTTGGAGAGGGTTCCCAGGAGAGCGACAGTAGAACAACCGAGGAGCACGTGGGTGCCAATCTGAAAAGCGGTGGAGTGGGTTCCACTCAGAGCAAACAGTGTGCGTGAATGGTTCTAAAGCTATGGTAGTGGATGAATAGAACCGAGAGAGTTTTGTTTGCTGGATTAGTTTGGGAGCATGTGAAACTGGCCAGATCCTGGACAGCTCTGTCAACTGAGTTTGGATAAATTGTGCTTTATCTTGACTTAGGGGGCAGCAAACCGTGGGTGAAAGGCTGGAATGTGCAGATATTAGGCTTTGTGGGCTATATAGTCTCTGGCACAGTTACTTTGAAAGTGACCTGTGTAAGTGAATTTGCACGCTTGTGTTCCTGTGAAACCTTGTAATTAGGAATTTCAGGCTGGAGTGGCCTGGGGGCTGTCGTTTGCACACCCGTGTCCTAGGGCGGAGGAGCCTTTCAGGGATTTTGAGGATTTAGTGATAAGGTGGGACTTGTCATTTTAGAATAATAATTTTCTAGTGTCTTATTTTATATTTAGCAAGTCCCTGATTTACAGACGAGTTCTGTTCCAGGAGAATGTTCGTAAGTTGGATTTATTTGTAAGTCTGACAAAGTGAGTCTCCTACACCTTGGTTGCAAATATCCAGTGTACGTTGTTTTGCGCTTCCTAACAGCCCCCTTCACACCACCACTGCCCTTTCTCTTGCGTCTGGACATCCTGAGCTCTGAGGGAGCGCTGCTCTGCTTCTGTACACTGTCACATTGTGCAGTAAGCACAGCTGTGACAGTGTCCGGCAGACATATTAGCCACATCCGCGACTTGTTCGCATCTACGAATGTTGACGATGTGACGTGTGTTCATACCTGTGACAGTTCGCAACTCGAATGTTTGTAAATCAGAGAGTTACTGCACTGGGTTTTCTCAGTGTAGAAGTTTTATCTACTTTCTAGTAGCTTTATGTCTTACTTCTGTTTTTTGTCTGATAATAGTGGTTCTCAGATTTGTAGCGTGCATCAGAATCAGGATTACTGTTGCAGTTACTTTTCTCATTGCTGACACAAAATACCCAGCACCCACAAGTTAAAGGAGGAAAGGTTTATTTCAGCTCATAGTTTGTAGGGGTTTCAGTTCATTATTGGCTGGCTCCGAGGCAGGGTGGCGTGGTAGAGGGGCTTGGCAGAGGGGGAGCAGTTCGTGGCAGGAGGCAGCGAGGAGCAGCAGCAGCAGCAGCACAGCCTGCCTTCCCTCTCCCCCTTTATATGTTTTCCAGGCTACAACCATATTGAATGGTGCCATCCAAAGCCAAGATGGGGCTTCCATTATCCACACCCAGAACTATGCGGGGCCAATTTAGTTACCACGCACTCTTAACCCCAGTATCACACACCCTGATCCAGCATCACACACCTATGATCCAGTCACCTCCCCAAAGCCCTGCCTATGAGCACGTAAGGATTTGGTCGGGGGACACCGTCACCCTCAGGCTTTTCTACAAATTCAGATTGTTGGATCCAGCCCAAAGAGGTTCTAATTAAAGAGGTCTGAGGTGGGGTCCCAGAATCTGTATTTCTGACAAGTTCCTAGATGAGTGATGGCAAACCTTTTAGAGTTTTCAGTGATAACGAACAGCCTGCTGCGATACACATGCTGTCTAGCTGTGTCATCACTGCCCTGGGTGATTCTGCCTGGGCGCTGCTCTGGGGGCCATACATTAATTTTTTTTTTTTTAATTAACTAATTATTTTTTTCTTTAGAGACAGGGTCTTGCTAGGTAGTTGAGGCTGGCCTTAAACTAGAGGCAGTCCTCCTGCCTCAGCCTGCCTCGTGCTGGGATTACAGGCCTGCGCCACCACGCCTGGCCATTGGCCAGATTTAAGAGTCACATTGCCAGTGCTAAATATTCTTTTGTTCCTAACGTTAACAGGTATGACACTCGCATGATTTTAGTTTCTTTGTTATGTTTAGGAAAAATTTTTTCTTTGAACCTAGGTAGCACTTCCTGTAGCTACTGTGCCTTACAATTTTTTTCTACTCTCTTCCACAGTTTAGCATCAGGGGCCGTAAGTTAGTGAAAGTTTCTGCCAGATTTTGACCATAAGTTGTTATTACTAATTATTGCTGGAATCGAATTTTTATCGTTTTCTTCTGCAGAGCTGTGGGAAGTTATCAGAAGCTACACTGAAGCTAGGCAAGCCCATGATAAACTATTTATCAAAGTCTGTTCCTTTTTTATTAGGGAATGATAATTTAGGAATTAATTTTCTCTAGCTACTGTGGTTTTTCAATCGACAGAAACTGAAAAAAAATCATGATTTACTCTGTGATAAATAAATATGGATCTGAATTAAAAATGCTCATATTGGTTTTTTTTTTGGTCTTAGATCTAATGATCATTGTCATTTAGCTGCCTAAGTTTAGAAAATTCTTCCCAAATAATAGTTCAAACACAGTTGCTCAGAAATCATACAGTTGAATAGAATTAACTTAAACTTTTTTTTTTTTTCAGAAAAATTTGCAAGAAGAAATTGAAGCCTTAGAATCCAGAGTAGAATCAATTCAGCGGGTGTTAGCAGATTTGAAAGTTCAATTATATGCAAAATTTGGCAGCAACATAAATCTTGAAGCTGATGAAAGTTAAACATTTTATAACTCCTTTTTTAATTTGTTTAATAAACTTGAATATTGTTTAAAATGATAATTTCCCTTCTTCACATGACATGGAAAGAAAAAGTTTTTTTAAAATTTTCATTTATTTAATGGAAACTTGCCTAGTTTCACATGTCTTTGCTTATTTATTTTATATTTTTAAAAGAAGGCAGTATTCATCTATGTATTTTGCATAATGATTATGTCAAGTCTAGGGGCTTATGTCATATTATTAAAATCAGTGAAGCAATGTTCTATGTTTCTATATTATTTAGAATACTTGTTGCAATTTTCATTTATAGAAAACTTAACAGTTGTGTCTTATTGTTTGTGTGTCTGCTTCTGGTTGCTGTCTAAGGATGGTGAAAGTCCTACAAAAATGTACAATCCTACAACTGTGTACTCTACGTATTTCACAACTAAAACTTTGCCATTTACTAAAAAATATGTGTGTATATATTTAAATATGTAATTTACATAGTCAAGCATTCAGCGTATCTTTTACATATACCAGTGTCTTAGAAGTTAGTAAAAGAATGTGTAATGTTCAGTCCTGTAAAGACATGCTGGTTTTCATACAAACAGAACAGAATAGAAGAACATTTTAGAAACCCAGAGGTATATCTGTAATGTAAGTTTTAGACCTTATTTTAGTACTTTGTAATTTTTGTTTTGAGATAGGGTCTTGCTGAGTCTCTTGGTTGCCCAGGCTGGGCTTAGACTTGTGGTCCTCCTTTCATTCTCCCAGGGTGCTGGGATTACAGGCTTGCACTACCATGCCAGGCTAAGAGTTATTTTTTAAATAAAAAGTATGTTTGTCTTCCCATTACCCCCACGGAAAATGTAGATTTAGGATTTAGAGCTGTAGATGTATTGTATTTCCACCAGATGGCACTGATAGGCCAGATACCAGTGGAAAGATCATAATACATTTTGTGTTATGATCCTTTAGGGTTTAGGATTAATGTACATAATTTTAGAAGAAATATCTTTGAACCTTCTAGGTTATAAACATTGCATATGTATCTTTTGGTTAAGTGTTTCTAAACAGTAATTCAAGCTTAAAGATAGTACATAAAATTTCTAAAATTCTTAACATAAAATCGAACTTAGATTGGTACAAAATCTTCTCAAATAGCGATACTCAGATTTTAAGAAATGACGCTTACAGGGCTAATCCTGAATGTATTTGGCCAACATTCAGCTGGAGGAAGAAACTGCGGACCTACTTCTGTCAGATTGCATCAGGAAGTAGGAACATGCTTCAATTAGACAATTGCAAAAAATTTCAGCCAGAATTACTGTGGTGAAGGGTAGTCATGAGGGGCCTTCTGTGCCCGTGAAAGTCAGGCAAAGGGAGCACCTGACCCCTTCAGTCCAGATCCCTGGGAAAGGCTGCCTTTATTGGCAGGAGCACAGCCCCTGTGACATCCTGCCGCAGTAGAGCCAGGGCCCGAGGGCCCACCTGCGTTCTGTCTTCCTCCAGAAGCCACCTGGGTCCCATGATTGACCAAACCAACCAGAATCCAGATGTGCCAGCCTGGGCAACCTAGAGACTTAGCAAGAGCCCGTTTCAGCACAAAAAATTACAAAGTGCTAAAATAAGTTCTAAATCAGTCTTCTATGGGTGCTGAGTGGATGGATCTGGGGCGTCCGGTGGAAGACCTGGCAGAGAGGGGTGATGAAAGTGTACCACTGAGAAGTTTTAATGGACACTTGCCTGATTTATATACAGGGAAGTGGAATTAAATAACTGGCTGGATCCTTTTTTAAAATTTACTTCCAAGATGTCTGTAGCATTTTATTGTCAGGAGTGAACTTGCAGACCAGTAACCGACAAGTGTTGCATCTGAGGATTGGAACAAACGCCTCAGCCACATGGACATTTTGATCTAGATTTCTCACTGCTGTTTTTTAAGGCAGGAATTCTAATTTGTGTGTACAATTACTATTTTTAGACAGAATTTTTTTTAATTTTTATTTTTATTTAAAGCATTGCAAATTAAACAACAGCCCAGACCTCTGGGATGCCAGTTTGCAAACTCCGGTGCACAGTTTGATGCATCCAGTCCAGGCCTTTGCTAGAAAATAGGAGATAATTTGCTCTGCACTGAATTCTGCTATGCCGTGCTGCTGACTCGAAGCCCTAAACATCTCGCAAACCTGTCCGTTTCTTTCCATCTCCATAGCCACCACCATCTTTGTCGAAACTTTGAGAGCTCTCCTCAGAAACCTATTTGTTTAGCTAGGGTTTTAACAGCAAGAGACCGGGGGGAGTCTAAGGGTATGGGACAGGTCATATCCATGATTGAAACAGTGCTTTAAAATTACGTGGCAATCGGTAGGTAGGTTTTCTGTGAAGCGATAGAGGTGAGAATACCAGATGTCACCCACCCTTCCTGGGTGCATGCAGTCACTTGCAAAAGGAAATGAAGGCTGGGGCTCAGAGGTGGTGACAGCGATTGCGAGGAAGGTGTAAGGAAGAGGAGAGAGCCGATAATGACCTGTTTTGGGCACAGGCCAGAAATAGGGTTAAATAGGGGTTTTCTTGTTTATTTTGTTTATTTTCTTTTTTGGCTCTCATGGCTTGAAAAGAATTTGTTGCCACAATAAAATCCAGAGAGCTCGGTCCGGATTCACAGCTTGGCGGCACTGAAACGGTATTTCTCAATGGTGGCCTTCACCTGCTGGCCTGTGGGACAGAGCCAGCTGACACCCAGTCTGTTTCTCCTTCCTCCTGCCTGTCTGCATGTGGCTGTGTGTCCCCTGCTGGTGCTGCTGACAAAGGTCGCAAAGTGAGAGGTGCCTGGTGCGCAGTGGGAGACAAGAAACAGTGGAGAAGGAAGGGAGTTTGGCGTTGGACGCCCAGGTCACTCGGCGTCAGCCATGTGGAGATGCGTACTGGACGGCTGGGATGCTAGGGTGGAATCTGAGGTGTGCAGGACTGGGGAGGTATATTTGAGAATCTTAAAAAAAAAAAAAAAAAGAAAAACGAGGTACATTAAAACCACCTGAAGATTTTGTTGCAAAGTGGATTCTTCAGGAAGTTCATGCTAGAGCCTGGGAGTGTGTGTTCCTAGAGAGCTCTCCGAGGTTGCCGAGGTTGCTGATCCTGACAGCAGGAGGAAGACCTGGGAAAATGCAGTTCGTTGGGAGGCTAAAGAACTAGCCAGAGACAAGCAGCACAAGTGTGGGATTCTCGGGGCCAAAACCCGGGCTGGAGGCAGGAGGGAGTGGTGACCAGTGTTGAGGGGGTGGAGCCTGCAGAAAGTGGAGCACTCTTGGTGACTGAGAAGTTCCTCACTGCCTTCGAGAAGGGTTAACTCACCTGCCCTCTCCACACCCCTCAGGAGGGGTGCTGCTCGGGGCACTGGGTCTTTTTTTCATTTTTCTTCGGCTCGGAGTGGAGCCCAGGGCCTTACGGGAAGCACTTGCTCTTCCTCGGTCCCAGGGCCTTGATTCTCGAGGTGCTGCCTGTGTGATGTGAAGAAACTTCCATCAGCTGGGAAGGCTCAGGCCATGGGAGAACAATCTCTGGCCCAGCAGGGTGTGAAGTGTGAACCTGGGGCAGCAGCATCAACACCACCTGGGAGCCTCCTAGAAATGCCAAGCTTCTCCCAGGGCTGAACCCTGAAATAAGTGTTACGCAGTGGGGCAGTGATATTGAGTAGTACGATGGACTTTGCTTTTTAAGACTTATTTCCTAGGAAACCTGGGAGCAGGGCGCCGTGTTTTAATAAGTAACTGACTTCAGTGTACCTTTTCAAGTTCATATGTTGCAACTGAACTGCTTAAAATTAATCCCCAATACTGTGGAGAGCTGAGGGAGGACCTTCCAAAGGCGACTGAGTCGTGAGGACCCTGCCCTTGTACATGGACTGATGCTGATATTGCAGGTGGGTTTGTTGTCACGAGGGCAGGCTTATTACAAAAGTGAGTTTGGGCTGGGTGTGGTGGCACATTTCTGTAATTCAAGCTGCTCCAGTGGCTGAGGTAGGAGGATGGCAAGTTCAAGGCTAGCCTGTGCAACTTAGGAGATTTGTCTCAAAATTACAAACAAGATCCATTGTGGCAGATGAAGGTCAAGCAGGACACACAACCTGCTCTGTGCTGGTCATCTACATCAACAGGTGTGTGGCTGCAGGAGGGGGCAGGGACTGTGGGAAACTGCTAGAATACAGCATGAGTAAGACGGTGACCAGCTGAAACACAGAGGTATTGAGAATATCAAATGAGATAGCAAGGCTCACACTTCAGTGCTGAATGCTGGGCAGCTCAGGGGAAAGGGGAGCCCCGCTTCTGGGACTGGAGAAAAAAAAATCTCAGCCTACTCTTTAAAAATGCAAACTCTGCTACTGGACAGATGAACAACCTGTACAGAGGGTGACCCGAGTTCTGCCAGGTGACCGGGCACAGGAGAGGTAATTTCCAACCTTTCTCTGCGGACTAAGAAACTCCTTTTGATGAGGCTGCATGGGTGAACAGAAGCTCCCCTACTTTCTGTCTCTGCAAGATGCAGTGGCCTCTTCTCTCCCGGGAAGCGAAAGTCCCCTGCCCTGTGAGTTAGCTTGGGCCCAAGGGATTGATGGCTGTGACCCAGACTAAGACAACAGGGACTGGGGGTGGGAACCTGGACTCCAAGCTTGGAAAGATGGTGTAGTTGTCAAGCACCTTAAAATCTAACTGTTGGTGAGCGTGTCCAGCCAGGTGCAGGGCAAATGACAACAAGCAGAAGCTGTGGTTTGGATGTGGTGATAGCGACACAGTCAAATCACATGAGGGTATTTGGGGAGCAGGTTCTGGAATTGGAGTACCCCTGCTGGGACGGTGGAGAACTGGATGCCCCCAGCTTTTCATCCTAGTGTGAACTCCGTGTGCCCGACCGCCTCTGTCTTGCTCGGGAGCATTCTAAGTAGATGCCTTTTAGCACAGAAAGTGTCAACTGTGCCCCACAAGCAAAGACTGGTGACCTCCAAAACCAGGACCCACAGTTCCCACCTGCCTGCAGATGAGGTGAGCAAAAGGCATCTCAGAAAACCCACGCCCTTCCACACCCTCACCCCCAGGTGTGAAGACATCTGAGCGGTGGGGTGTGGGTGCAGTCCTGTCGCTGACCACGTTGCCGTCACAGAGGGCCATAGCCATGGAGGCGGAGCTCAGCCTGCAGGCCGCCCCTGACAGCTTCTCCGGCTGGGACAGGAGCTGAGAAGGACAACTCAGTGCTGAAAATGGTTTTCACAACCCTCTTTATATCAAGGTGTGTCTAATAATAGAAATTCGGGGGAAATAATCACGTGCATTATAAACAGCTCCACCAGGAGGACCACTGAGCCTGGTCTGTGTGTATGTGTGTGTGTGTTACTTTTTGCCTTTGACTCGATAGTATTTTATCTTGTCACAGTTTCCCATATCAATGGTTGTTTCATAGCATTTCTACTTTCATTTTTCTGGATTTAATTTCTTCTCTCACTTCTCATTTATATTCCCTTCCTTCCTCTTTTCTTCCTTCTCATACTTTCTCCTGTCCCCTCCCTCCACATATTTATTTATATCTCTATCTCTATGTTGATATCTGAATATTATTAATGCCTAAATTTTTTCCGGTCTCATCTATATTTCTCCCTTTCCTTTCCTGGGTCAGTGAAGTAGCAGAGAGCTTCTGAAACAAGCTTTCAATTACATGTTGATATATACAGTGGTCGGCTTATTTTAGATGTTGCTGTTACTGATAGCCATTCTCACCTCAGGTCATAGTGCCAGCACTTTAAACCCAGCATTTTGAATAGCTGAGTGGATGCTTTCACACTGAGATATCCCCACAGTCCAGGGCACATCGCAAAGGGAAAGCGACTTACTAAAAAACCCCACCTAGTAATGATAGAGATATTCATTGATCTACAAGTCTCAACACAAAAGCACAAGACTCATGATAAAATCATGCCTCCAAAAATTCATAAATCCTTAAAAGTTGGTCCCACAGATATTGAAGTGGATGACATTCCAGATGAAGGCTTTTAAGAATTAATAGTTAAAATGACCAATAAAATTAAAGAAGATACAAATAAGCAGCAGAATGAGTCAATTGTTAAAATAATCAATGAATTCAAGATGCAAATAAACAGCTAAATGAGTTAAAGAAGACATTGCAAGACATGAAAGACCATTTCATGAAGAGATAGAGTGTCATTTCTACACAGAAATCCTGGAAATGAAAAGCTCAGTAAGACAACTAAATAACAACTGCAAGTCTGAGCACTAACCTGGATGAAATAGAATAAAAATATCAGGAGTCGAAGACAACTGAATGTACTTGAACATTTAACTGGTAATAAAGAATAAGAATATATAAACAGAATATTTGAGAGCCCTGGGACAACATTAAATTACAAAATTTAAGACTCTTAAGCCTTGAGGAGGGTAAAAACTTATTCACTGACATTAATAACAGGAAGTTTCCCCAATCTGAAGAATGAGATGGATGGCATGCTAATAGGGGCATTTACAACCTCAAATAGACATGACCAGAAAGAAACTCTCCGCAGCAGATCATTGTCAAATTGCCAAAAATTCGGAACAAAGGAAGAATAGTGAAAGCTGTAAGAGAAATGCCAAAGTGTTTCAAATGGCAAACTCATCAGAATGACAACAGACTTCTCAACAGAAACTCTAAAGGCCAGAAAGCCTCAAAGGAAAATAACTGCCAACACAGATTATTATATCCTCCAAAGCTATCCTCAAAATTGAAAGAGAAATGATTTTTCTAAGGTAAGCATAAACTAAACAAATTCATGACCGCTAAGCAAGCATTGCAGAAAATACAGAAATCCTGAACAGAGAAAAAACAAAACCAAAACCAAAACCAAACCAAACCAAACCAAAACAAAACAAAACAAAAAAAACCACCAAAACCTATCACAGCCACAACAGCAAGGGAAAGAATATATCCTACTGGAAGAACAAATAAGTGAATGAGAATTAGGAGTGATTCAAACACTAGAAAAACTGATAAGAATAGAAAAGAACAAAATGATAAGAATTAGTATGTATCTTTCAAAAACAGTCTTAAATGTACAATTAAAAGACACAGACTAGCAGATTTTATCAAAATCAAGACTCGACTTGCCTGCAAGAAACACTCCTACCTTGCAAAAACACGTGCAGACCAAAAGCAAAGGAGTGGAAACTGATGCTCTGAGCATTTGGAAAGCGGAATATATTTGTATCTGACAACTATATTTCAAGCTAAAATTAGGAAAGACAAAGAAGGTCACTGCATATTGGTAAAAGGAATAATTCACTAAGAAAAGATAACAAAAAGAGATAGCAATTATATATGTTTCAAATGTCAGCACAACCAATTTTATAAGACAAACACAGTTTGACATAAAGGGACAGATAGGCCCCAATGCAGTTATGCCCCATTCTCACAAATAGGTTATCTAGACAAAAAAGTAAAAAATGAAACATCAGAGTAGAACTATAGATCAAATGGGCTTAACAGATATGTATAGAATGTTTTACACAATAACAGTGGAATATGTAGCCGGGTGTGGTGGCGCACGCCTTTAATCCCAGCACTCGGGAGGCTGAGGTAGGAGGAGTGTTGTGAGTACGAGGTGGGCTTGGGCTACAACGCAAGTGCAAGACCGGCCTGAACTACATAGTGCAACCCTGCCTCAAAAAACCAGGGCCGGGAGTTTGGCTCAGTGGCCTAAGCGCCTGTCTGGCAGGCGTGGAGCTGTGAGTTCGATCCCCGGTGCCGGAAAAAACAAAAACAAAAACAAAAACAGTGGAATATGTATTCTTTTTAGCCATTCAGAAAACTTTTTCTGAAACAGACCATATTTCAGGCCACAGAGCAAGTGTTAATAAACAAAAAATTGAAATAATGTCATGCAGTCTGTCAGATCACATGGGAATAAAACTAGAAACCAATAATAAAAGAAACCACAGAAACTGTGTAAACACATGGAGATTGAATCATACACTTTTGAATGATCGGTGAGTCATTGAGGAAATTAAAAAATTTGTAGTATAAAGTGATAATGGAAGCAATGTATCAGAATCTGTGGAGCACCATAAAAACAGTGGTAAGACAGAAATTTATAACTGTGTGCACATTAGAAAAATGGCAATCCTAAATTAATAACCTAATGACACATTTCAAGATCCTAGAAAGGGAAGAACAAGTCAAATCCAAAACCAGCAGAAGGAAAAAAAAATCAAAGCAGAAATTAAGGAAATAGTGACTTAAAAACAATACAATGCATCAATGAATCAGCTAAAAGATAGACAAAATTGATAACCCTTTAGTCAAACTAACCAAAAGAAAGAGAAGACCTAAGTTAATAACATCAGAGAATAAGAAACTAAAATTACAACAGACACCACTAAAAGATTATAAGAAATTATTTTGATGCTTATGTTCCAATATACTGGGGAACACAGAAGAAACAGATAGATTTCCAGACATGTGTGACCTACCAAAATTATAAAACTACACAGCAAAACCTTGTCTCAAACAAAACAAAACAAAACAAAACAGAACAAAACAAAACAAAACAAAACACAAAAGCAATGAACAGAACGAAACAATAATAAAAACTCTCCCAGCAAAGAAAAACCAAGGACTAAATGGATTTACTTCTTAATTATACCTGACCTTTAAATTTTGCCTAACACCAACACTCTTCAAACTTTTCCATGAAATAGGAAAGAAATGCTTTCAAATTGATCATATGAACCCAGTATCATCTTGGTATCAAAACCAGGTATCAGAACTCAAAACAAAAGAAAGCTACATACCAGTAATCTCGATGAACATAAATGCAAAAATCCTCTATAATCCCAGCACTTGGAAGGCTGAGGCAGGTGGATTGCCATAAATTTGAGGCCAGCCTGGGCTAGATAGTTCAGTTCAAGTTCACCTGAACTGCATATGGAGTCCCTGATCCCCCTAAAAACCCAGCCCTCCCCAAACACAAGGATGCCCACTATCATTTTTGTTCAATATTGCTCTGGAAATATTAACCAGAGTAATTAGACAAGAGAAAAAAAATAAAAGGAGTATGGATAGGAAAAGAAGAAGTTAAAGAAGTTAAATTATCACTAGTTGTTGATGACATAATCCTCTCTATATAAGACCCCCAAAACTCCATCAAAAGACTTCTAGAATTAATAACCAAAAAGAAGTTAAATTATCATTATTTGTTGATGACATAATCCTCTACATGTAAGACCCCCAAAACTCCTGCAAAAGACTTCTAGAATTAATAACCAAATTCAGTAGCATAGCAGGATGCAAAGTCAATACTCAAAAATCAGTAGTGTTCCTGTACACAAATAACAAGCACATTGAGAGAGACACCAGGGAAACAGCAACCCTCACAATAGCATTAAGAAAATTGGAATAGCTTTAAGGAAACTTCCTTGGTTAGGAATTAACCTAACCAAGGAGGTAAAAGACCTCTATGTTCAGAACTATAGTACTCTGCAAAAGGAGAATGAAGAGGGTATCAGAAATTAGAAGCATATCCTCTGATCCCAGGTAGGTAGAAACAATAGTGAAAATGGCCATACTTCCAAAACTGTTATACAGATTTAATGCAATCTCAATCAAAATACCAATAGTTTTTCTCACAGACCCAGAGAAAACAATCCTAAAATTCATATGGAACCAGAAGACACCTAGAATAGCAAATGCAATTCTGGGCGATCAGGGCAAGGCAGGCGGCATCACCATCCCAGACTTAAAGTTATACCACAAAGCTACTGTGATATAAACAGAATTGGGAAAAAAACCAAACCAAACCGAGCCGAACCGAACCGAACCGAACCGAACCGAACCGAACCGAACCGAACCAAACCAAACCAAACCAAAAAAACCAAAACAAAGCAAAACAAAAAATAGACTTGTGGATCAATGGAATAGAATAGAAGATGCATAAACAACTGCAGACAAACTCCACCACCTTATCTTTGACAAAGGGGCCAAACACCTTCCGAGTAAGAAAGGTAGCATTTACAGCAAATTGTTCTGGGATAAGTGGCTTTCCACATGCTGAAGCCTGGCTTTCTCAACATGTACTAAACTAAAATTAAAATGGATCAAAAATCCAAATATTAAAATAGAAGCCCTCAATCTGCTGGAAGATAGAACGGGGAAACTGTTGAAGACATTGGTGTGGGCAAAGACTATGAACAAAACTCCAGTTGCACAGGAAATACTACAAAGAATGAATGAGTGGGATCACACCAAATTTAAAAGTTCTGCACAGCAAAAGAGATCACCAACAGAGTGAAGAGACAACCCACAGAATGGGAAAATGTTTTTGCCAGCTACTCAGAGGACAATTATCTAGAATATATTAAGAACTGAAAAAAAAAATAGACATCCCAAATTTAAAGGCCCAATCCAAAAATGGGGAGCTGAAATGAATAGACATTTTTCAGATGAAGATGTACGAATGGTCAATAAATGCATAAAAATGTTCAACATTGCTGGCCATTTGAGAAATGCAAATTAAACAACACTGAGATTCTATCTTACTCCAGAAAGAATGGCTATCATCAAGAAATCAACCCATAACAAATGCTGCTGAGCTGTGGGGAAGAAGGAACCCTTCTCCATTGTTGATGGGAGTGTAAATTGGTACAACCACTATAGAAAATGGTATTGAGATTACTCAAAAAAAAAATTAAACTAAAGGTTCCATTTGACCCAGCTTTCTCCTTCTAGGTATCTTCCCTAAAAAGTTAAAACCATCATACCACAGTGATACATGCACACCCATATTTATAGCAGTGTAGTTTATAATAGCTAAATCTTGGAAACAGCCCATATGCCCATCCACAGATAAATGGATAAAGAATATGTGGCATTGATATGTAATGGAGTGCTACTCTGCCATAAAGAAGGATAAACTTGAGTCATTTTTAAGGTAAATTGATACACCTCAAGACCATAATTTAAATGAAATAAGCACACAAGTTTAAACATCACGTTGTTTCTCTTGTGTGCAAACCCAGAGGACAAATAAAGAGCAGAATGGAGGACAGATTCTGGGGATTAGGAAGAACTCATTCTCATGGGAAGGGGAGCAAACGATGGGAGGAAGAAGGAGGGAAGGAGTGATCAGGGGAATCTAAGGAAAAAAATAAAATTGAAGG
>RJWM01040426.1:0-15500 GCA_004363535.1 Dasyprocta punctata
TGAATTTAGGTACTTAGGATACAAAGCAGGTCATGCATATGTTATGGTTTATACATTGTGTCAACTTGAGAAGTCTAGAAGCTTAACTGAGAGACTCTGCAGGGAGCCAGGGGTCTTACTTTGTAAACATCCTCATCCTGTGCAAAGGAAGGCAAGGAGATTTGTGGATGCTACACCCACCCTGGTGTGTGTGGGGTGTCCTGTGTACTATATAAGGGAGAAGAAGAGCCTTGTTCTTCCCCCTTTTCACTCTGGCTGCTTTTGCTTGGCTACTGCCTTGAAGTGCTGCCCCAGTACCATGCCACCCTGCATGGGAGCCAACTGATTTGGACTGAAACCTCCAAAAACTGTAAGCTAAATAAACCTTTCCTTCCCTAATTTTAGGTGTCAGGTGTTTTGTCTCAGCAATGAGGGAAAAGTAACCAAGACAGCATATTAATGGATTACTTCTCTGGAAGGAAATATCCACCTAAAAGCACCTTGATAGTCACCATAATTTTATTTGGTTGGTTGGTTTTTGCTTTTTTAAAGATAGGGTCTATGTACTCACTATATAGTTCAGGCTGGCTTTGAACTCATCCTCTTGCCTCAATCTCCTAAGGGCTGGAATTATAGATGTGCACCACCACACCTGGCAATAGACACCATCATTTTCTCTTTAGATATTTGGTCATTCATTTGATGCCGGTACCTTTTTTCATGCTTGACTCTTGAAGAGTAACACTATTTAGTGTCTTGTGACTATGCTTAGGCATGTATCATTTTATTTTATTTGTTATGTTTTTGATACTACTAGGGTTTGAACCCAAAGCCTTTACAATGACTTACATCTGCATCCACTTTTTATTTTTAGTTCTTGAGACAGGATCTTCCTAAGTTTCTAAACTGCCCAGAGTGGATTTAAATTTGAGAACCTCTTGCCTCAGCCTTCCCCAGTGCTGGGATTACAGGCATGCTATACTATACCTGTCTGGGCATATATCATTCTAAAATAAGTTACTTTATATTTTCATGGAAATTTTCAGTTTGGTCACAAGTACAGTCTGCTATCCCACTCCATGATCTAGACAGCTGAAGGTTGTTTAATGAGTTACTTTAGTGTTCCAAATCAGCCTTCAACTTGTCTTTGTTTTGCCTAAGGAGTTTCACAATCGTAAAATTGGGGAAGAGATTTTTAAACATTTGATTGAGCCATTCCTTACCCCACAACTCTCTTAGATGAATATCTGCTTGGGATCATAGACATAGATATTTCTTACATTTGTACCAGAAGAAATTCTCTAGCTTTTTTGCCTTTCCTGAAGTTCTTTTTTCTCACTCCCCGTGGTTCATTTATAGCTCATTTATTTAGAAACATGGTGGTCATTTGATGCTTTGAAACAAATTAATTTCCTCATTATGTTGAGATTCTGGCTAAAATCTTTACCATAACAATCTTGGGAGTGTCTTGAAAATGGATAAATTGGCTTTCCATCTCCTTAAGGCTTAGCACATGACCTGCGTGTAACAAGAGTTCAGTAAATGGTGACTGTAAGAACGGAAGCATGTAAGACTCCATAAATAGGTGAATAACAAAAACTGTGTTTTGGAAGGTTCTTTTGGGCTTGAGAAACATCACAGGTAGAAGGAAAAAGCCAGTGAAAGGAAATACTTGTGAAAACTGACAATTTTGGTAAGACAAGCTGAGGTTAAAAGGCAGGGACAAAAGTAGAGAGGGTTAAAAAGGAGAGGGAATTGTAGAGAAGTCATTTTTCCAAGATGACTAGGTAAGACATTGTTCAGGGGTAAAAGAAACTTGTTCCCAAAGTGTTTATGTCTTTGATTATCATTTCACGGCTTGTCCTTAATTGCACATTTGATTTTTAGTTGAAAGCTAAAATGGCACTATTCATCAGCACAGTTACAGCTTCTGCTTAAACTGTCATTTGAGGCATGTATACACTGAGTCTCAGGGCTTAAGGGATGTGCCTCAGTAGTAAATGGTAGGCGTGTAATTTGAACTTGAGAAGTCTGTTTCTGGAACCTTGCTTCTTTACTACTGCACTCTTCAGCTTCCGGTTCCTATGGTTCATTAATTTTACAGTGTTAAGCCTTTTTGTTTATATCATTTAATTTAGTCTCATCACCTCCTTTGGGACCTTTCTTAATTCTCAACTCATCCATAGAGAAAGTTTGCCAAAGTGTATTGAATGAATTGCCTCCATGGGTAATTGATAGCATGCCTGACACATCCTTCTGCTGCTCACTTCTAGAAGCTAGATTTTAAATTCCCTTTAGAAATTACTACATGGACTGTGATGGAAAGTCTCAAGATACATCTTCTATATATGGCTTAAAGGAGAGAATATCTTTACCTTCTCTTTGTGTCATATTCGCTGTTCTTTTCCATACCACACGCAGCACTTCAGTGTCTAACTTGGTGCTACTTCAGGAATGAATATTGTTATGGCTTGTGTCTAGATGTCCCTCCAAAGCCTCATGTGGTCATAGGTGAGGCTTTTTCAGAGGTGGCTGGATCTAGAGTATATGATGCTGCAATTAATTCATGGTGCAACGCTAGGCTCAAGGGCACCAGGATTAAGGATGTGAATGCTACTCACCCTAGATAAACTGGATAAGATAAAAGGGGTAGAAATATGCTGTTAAGGCCCTTACTTGCTTCCTTTTGCTGTCTTCTGCTTCTCACGAACTACTCTCTGCGATCCCCCTCTGCCAAACCACCCTGCCTTGGAGCCAGTCTATTATGGATTGAAACCTCCGCAAACTGTGAGCTAAACAAACTGTTCCCCTTTTAACATTAGGTGTAAGGTGTATGTCTCAACCATGAGAGAAAAGTACAAAAGATAAAAATTTTTTTTTTCGGCACCAGGGATCAAGCTCACAATCTCGCACCTGCCAGTCAGGTACTTAAGCCACTGAGCCAAACTCCCCGCCATAGTTGAGACAGGGTCGAACTGTGTAACTCAGGCTGGCCTTGCACTTGCGTTGTAGCCCAAGCTGGCCTTGAACTCACAACGCTCCTCCTACCTCAGCCTCCCGAGTGCTGGGATTAAAGGCATGGACCACCACACCGGGCTTGACAAATGTGTTTTTATCCGCACATGGTTATCAGGCATTTTGTTTTTCTCCTTAGTGTCATTTTCAAGAAAATATGCAGTTTCCTAGCTATCCCCAAAGAAAAATCTTACACCATTTATTCTTTTGAGAATTGACACAACTCTATGTACATTTTCAATTACTTTTCTGTGTTCTGCAAAATGGCCTGAAGACTTCATGAGGGGTTTGCCCTTTTCCCTCCTGGGTAATTGATGTTTTTCAGTAAAATTACTTGAGAGTATTATCTTCTTGTACATCTGCGCTGCTGAAATTCCCTTAATCTCTTTTTCTCCTCCACTCCCTTGTCCTGGTAGTTATACAGAGGCATAGCATAACTGCTTATGTGAATGTTCTCTCTGTCTCTCTCTGTCTCGGTCTCTCTCTCTCTCTCTGTATGAGAACCTCTTTTTGTGAATGTGCTGTTCACTGATGATTGCTCCATTAGCCTTATCTTGCCACCAAGCTCCTATTTTGTTTATCCAACACATTAAGTGGAAAATCATCGTTCTTTTCAGACTGCTTAAAACCAGATGGAAAATACCTTTTGATATTAAAAATAATTTTCTGAGATATTTGCTTTTCAATTACTTTTTGTCTGTTTTTCGAAGTGGAAGAAAATATCTGGTGGTGGCCCAATTTTATTTCTTTATTTTTATTAGTACATGTGTGCTATACATAATGAGCAGATTCGTTGTGGGGAATCAGAACATATACACATCACATCCTAATCCTTTTTATTTCCCTGTCTCCGCTCCCTCCCCTCATTTTCTATCCTCAGATCCTCTTTCCAGCTCCAAAAGGTCTACCTTTTCTATCATCTATGTTTTATTTTGCTCTTCAAATTATTTGTACTTCAGGTTTGCCATATAAGAGAAACCATGCAATATTTAGCCTTCTGTGCCTGATATATTTCTCTTAGCATTATGGATTCAAAGTGCATCCATTTCCCTACAAATGTCTCACATTTATCATTCTTTATGGCTGAGTAGCACTCCACTTTGTAAATACCACATTTTCTTTTTCATTCATGTGTTAATGGACATATGAACAGCTTCCAAACTGTCAATTGTGCTGCTGTAAACATATGGCCCAACTTTAGATTGACTCCTGTTTACCTTGTACACTCACACCTTCCCTGACTGTTGATATATTTTCCATTGCATTAAAGTAGTGGACAAAGAATATTAAATGTCATCTGGAGCACAAAGTTAGTACTAGGATAGCACCTGATGAGGTTTAGGGCTCCTTACAACAAAGAATGGCACTTTGGTGTTTCAGAGAACAACAGTAGTAGGTGGATCCCTTTCCATTGGCTCTACCTCCCCTGAAACAGACCAAAAACCTAGTTGATTTTCCTATGCAGCAGGTTGGAAGACCTTCATGCCAGGGGTGCCCTCCCTGTCCCTAAAGGAAAGGAATGCCCTTGTCTCCGTCCTCTGAACGTGCAAGGCTTGTTGGGTTGGTCCCATTTTATTATCACTGGACCATACCCCTGTAGTCAGTCACCCTTCTGTGTGGCCATCCACGATGCATCAAACCTAAGCATAAAAATATATGGGTTTCCCTGTTTCCTCTCTCTCTCTCTCTCTCTCTCTCTCTCTCTCTCTCTCTCTCATTTCTTTTTTTCTTTCTGAGACAGGGTCTTGCTATGTAGTTCAGGCTAGCCTTGTGTAGTCCAGACTGACCTTGAACTTGTGGCGATCCTCTTGCCTCAGCCTCTCCAGTGCTGTGATTACAGGCATGAGCCACCACACCTGGCTCCCTATTTCTTTGAGTCCTCATTTCTAAGAGCTTCTGTCTCACCTAAAACTTACATTCCTCTGCTTTTCTTTTGTTAATTTATCTTTTGTTGCAGGTATCTCAACTGCCAAGCTTCTGATAAGTGAGGAAAACATGTTGCTTTTCTCTCTTACAAATGAGAATTATATTCCCTGCTGTCCACAATTTTCTAATTTATTCGCTCATTCATTTATTCACTCAACAGATATTTATTCGGTATTTATTATATGCAAGGGCCTATGTAAACCCTGAGGAAAATACATAATAAAAAAAATCAAATGATCCACATTTAAAAACAGATGAGAATGTACTGCAACACATCAGCTGCGTCTGTATCATGAATCAATTTATGTTCTCAGGCTGATCAAATTATACTTGTCAAACTTACAGCGGGAGTCTTTTCCTTATTCTATCTGTTGCTTATATCTTCTACACATGGAAAATAAAATAATTGATGTCTTCCGCCCATGAGAAACAAAATAATTGACAGAAACAAATAAGTTTCTGACACAGGCACTTTAGAATAACACCGCACAATTAAACCATACACGTCGCCGAGTTGATCATACCATTCGTGTTTATTGTAGGTAAGAATGTGTTTTTATATATATGCTAAGGCAATTCTTTCCTGTTATAGTTGTCCGTTTTCTCTCTCTGCTCCAGATCTCGGTGTTTGAGCAATTCACCCTCTCACAACAGCTCTGACTAACCATCAACATCTGCACCGATTCTCGATGAGCTCAGCTCCTTCCTCCTTACTGCCAGAGCCCCTGCTTTGGTTTGGTGTTCTCTTTACCATGCGCTCAGGAGAAGCTACGCTTTTCTCAGCCCTTTTGGGACCAGTCCTGATAGATACTGTGGGGCTTTTCTTCCACCCCACCTGGTTACTGATCTGGGTGCGCCCATGAGACTGAAACCTCATCACAAGCACTGGGTGAGTGGATCTCATTTCAGTGGAACCCTGCTGTGACACTTTGGTCAGAAAATATCTCTATTATCTCGGGAGTTGATTACCTAATTGTTAACTAAAACGTGCATACAAGAAAATATTGATATACCAGTCATTAACAATCTGAAATGTCAAATGATCTTTACAAACAATAAATTCCATAGAAATCCAAAGAAGGCAGAGATGACGAATCTCTACCCTGGAGGCCCACGTGAAAATGTGTTGCTGATGATGGAAATGATTATTTTTATCTCCTATTGAAAGAATGAAATTTATAGGCTCCAAATTGTCAGAAGCAAGGAGTTATAGTTACGGAATAAATGAGCTTGGAGTTTTTGAGATTTGAAACCATAAATCACTACTACCTATCAGCAAAACCAAAGGGTGTCCATAGAGTCACTAAAAGCAATTGTTTAAAATGTGACCTGGCCAGTAAATTACACAGCTGTTTTCTCTATGCTGTAAAGGAACAGTCTTCTTAGAGTTTTGTTTCCTACTTAAATAAGATGTGCAACCATTAAAGAAAAATTAGAAAATTTGGAAGAAAAACATCCTTTTTCATATTCCTAATATTCTTATACTAGTTTATTATTTTTCAAATGTGTTTTGTGCACCCAGTGTATCGTTTTCTAAACTATTTTTTATCTTTGTGTGTGATAAGCTAATTGTTTTGTGAAAAATCAATCTCATTCCCTCATGCCTTGGAACTTCTCTGAGCATCTAGCCCTCCCCCAAACACCCAAGGAGGACAGTGCTGTGGCGATGAGAACAAGGCCACTCAATGAGATTGAAAACAGAATAGAATATGACATCTGGCTAGCAGAGAGAGTTTTAATGTACGAAAATGGTCTAAAGGAAATGAGCGTTAGCATTAGGTCCTTTAAAATACAAAGTGTTGAAAGCCCCAGTAATAGTAATTTAGTATTGAGCCAACCTAAATGGATTTCTTGCGTATATTAGGTTGGTTGCTCCATGGAGGAACTGGTTGTCCCCTTGATTTAAACACACACTTACAACCCATACACACTCGAAAAGCCACACTGCTTATAGATACGCACTCACAAACGTGCACACATATACGTAACCGACTCTCTCTGAAGAGGCAGTCGCTCTCCCAGCAGCAGGATAAGGGTGAGTTTGGGAACTTTTGCCAGGCAATTAAAACTTCCCGTGGGAGGAACATCGCGGCTAACGGGCTTTTAAATTTTTATTTTCGTGGGGGGAGGGGAGAAGCAACTCCCTAGGAAAAACCGAAACAAAAATCAGTTCGCAGGAGTGTTAAAGGCATACTCAAAACTGTTAAAAGTCAGGAAGTTTCCAAACATAGTGTGTATTTGGCTGTTTTCTTATCTCAAAGTCTTTGCAGCTTGGAGAAGTCATCAGCAAATTGTAACATGCACAGGATGCCAGAAGGAGTTGCACAGCTAAAAGCTTGGAGTGGGGTCCACACATTGACCCTGGAAACGAAACTGAAACACTGTTCCCACAGACCCACGTGAAAAGCCAAAGAGTGTATACAAACACCTGAGCTTCTGCCGCATTTCCAAGAAATTCATTCTGGGCTGTTCACTGGCTTTTGCCTCAGCATTTTACCTAGAGAGGCGCAATTAGCTCTGGCCAATCTGACATCAACATTTTGTTGAGTGACTCGAGTTTGTATGCCAAAACAATATGAAGAGCCAGCATGGGATAGGCTTTGAGTTAATATGTTTTGTGGTAAGCCCTTCTGGCACACTTCAAGTAGGCATTTGTCAGATAAAATATATACTGTAATTAAATTTGGGAAGACAGTCACTCCTTTAGTGGCAAAGTTTGGGACTTTGATGTATTTTAAAAGTGCTAGGGATTTTAGAAATATCCTGAAAAAAACACATAAAGATTACAGGACTACACAGGTGAGATAGAAATCCCTTCACCATGGAAACTGTGGAAGGATTTCATCATTTAAAGTTACTGGAAGCCGGGCATGGTGGTGCATGCCTGTAATCTCAGCACTCAGAGGCTGAGGCAGGAGGATTGCCACAAGTTCAAGGCCAGCCGGGGCTACGTAGTGAGTTCAAGTTCAGTTTGAAGTACATAGGAAGATCCTGTCTCAAAAAAACATACAGTAAAACAAAAAACAAATACTGTTTGATAGGGCTGGTGGGTACCTCAGTGGCAGAGAGCTTGTCTAGCATGCTCCAGGCCTTGAGTTCCATCACCAGTGCCACAAAGCCCAAATCTGAACTCCTTTTGTTACAAACACAGTTCTGGTTAGAAAGGAGAGTTGAACTAGTTGTTGGAAGGCTGTAGAGAAAAGAAGATATAAAGATAAGCACTGGTCAGGGCTGAGGGTGTAACCCAGTGGTAGAACACTTGCCTAACGTGTCCAAGGCCCTAGGTTTGATCTCCAGCACTGCAAGAAAGAAAAAAAGAAAAGAAAAGAAGGAAAGAAAAAGAGAAGAACACATTGCGCATCTTAAAAAGTTGGCTGAGCCATGGTTCTCTCCACATGCAACAAGTTCTTAGTACACAAAAAAGATAGCCGTGTTCTTTCTTTTGTTTGTTTGTTTTTGTGGTTTTGAGGATTAGACCTAGAGAATGCTGAATTACATCCCCAGCCCTTTTTCACTGGGAGCCGCATTCTCACTAAATCCCCCAAGATGACCTTGTACTTGTGATCCTCCTGCCTCAGCCTCCTGAGTAGCTCAGATTACAGTTCTGTACTGTAATCATGTTCTCTTTAATATTTTACTCATTTGAGAGAAAGAAGAAACAAGCCGGGGGCGGGGGGCGGTGGCGCACGCCTTTAATCCCAGCACTCGGGAGGCTGAGGTAGGAGGAGCGTTGTGAGTTCAAAGCTGGTTTGGTCTACAACACCAGCGCAAGGCCGGCTTGAGCTACATAGTGGGACTCTGTCTCAAAAAACTTGGGGTTGGGAGTTTGGCTCAGTGGTTTAAACGCCTGTCTGGCATGTGCGAGGTTGTGAGTTCAATCCCCGGTGACTCCCCAACCAAAGAAGAAACAATTTGGGGTAGTGTGGTGTGATTCATATTGTCACATGTGTGCTGTGGTAGGTCACTGTCTGTGAGAACACACATGTATGGATCTTTGTGGACAGTCTTCTCCTCGTGTACCCTTTCTTAGGTGTCAGCCTGCCGTCTAATGCAGTCCAATGCTAGGTGTATCACTGAACACTCTCTGAGTGTCTCCAAGTCAGTGTCCTGGCTTCTTCCTTTATAAGAATATTCAAATACCTGACTGTGTCTGTAGGCTAGAGGATTAAAGATCTTTTCAAAAGCCTTGTGAAATGCAGGGAATCAGTTTGAGGTGGAAGAAAAAAATGGATGAAGCTATGACAGTGAAACTTAAAAAAAAACTTGAAATAAAATATTTTGAACAAATGAAAGGGAGTTTTGGCTAGATATTGAATCAAACACTGGTGTTCCAACTTTATAGTGAAAGCCTTTAATAGACTCAGACCTATTTCATCACTCGGTTGACTCTTAAAAGCTACTTATTACTCAATCACCTCAAAGCAATGGCCAGACCGGGTATGAATCCAGGTTGGACCATAAACTGGCTACGTGAACTGGGACAAGTCATTTCAGCACCTTCACCCTTCCTTTTCTTACCTGTGAAGCAATGACAGTTGTATACATTTCACAAGGTTGTTTTCAAGATTGAGTTCAGCAACAAAAGGTTAGTACAGTGCCTGAAGCATAGTAGCTGTACCATAAAGAATGTATCATTTATATTAACTCTCTGGATGAACGCAATTTTTAAAAAGACCTCAATAATCAGAATACTAATAAAAAGTAGAAAATATACGGGTTAACTAGACATCTAGTATGAATTAAATGGCGAAAAGTTTATAAACGTTACTTTATTGGTGGCTCAGTATAACAAAAATTGGAAAATTTAATCTAGATTTGGAGATTGTATATATATACATATATTTATATACTATATGTATGTGTCTGTATGCACACCATAGTATAAAGGAGCTTCCTCTTTATAGTTCAGCATATAATATTATATTATTTCTGCTGAGACTTTAAAACATTTTTCGTGGAAAATACTATAATAAACTTTTGATTCAGAGTTCCCTGGAATTGGGAGCATTTCAATGCGTGTGTTGTTTTTATAGTCATAATATATGTGATTTGTTGTCTGACTAATGCAGTAAAATGAAAGCATCATTTTGGTTTGTGGGTTTTTTTTTTTTTTTTTTTTTTTTGTCTTTTTGTCTTGGAGTGCTAGGGATGAAACCCAGGGTCTCATACATGCCAGTGAAGCTCTCTAGCACTGAACTATTCCCAACCCTGGATTTATTTCATTTTATTTTGCCAGGTGAATAAAAAGCTTTTTGAAAGTCAGGTTTATTGAGGTATACTTTATTTATTTATTTATTTTAGTATCAGGAATTGAACTCACGACCTTGTGTTTACCAGACAGGCACTGTGCCACTGAGCTATATCTCCAGCTTTTAATGCATACTTTATAGGCAATAAAATTAATTCTGCTTGTATGAAGTTCTTTGAATTCGCTTCATTTGTTCATTTTGAAACAAGATCTTGCCAAGTTGCTGAGGCTCATCTCAAACTCCTGGGCTCCATGGATCCTCCTGTGGACCTGGGACTACAGGTGTGTGCCACTGTGCCCCATATTTCTATGTGTTTTGTCAACTGCCTCGTTACCACTCAAATCAAGACCTAGCACATTTCCAATACTTCCCCAACTCCTCCCCCATAACTCTGAATAATCATTCGTTCTCTCTCCATCAGTCCTTACCAACTACTGTCTTTTTTATCCTACGGGTTGTCTTTTCTAGAATGATATATAGATAGAATCTTAAAATATGTAACCCGTGGAGTCTAACTTCTGTCACTTAACATAATGCTTCAGCATCCATTCATATTGATTTCTTCTATTTTATGTTCAGTAATATTCTGTGTTATGGATATATTATAGCTTATCCATTCAGGAGTCAAAGGACTATCAGTGGAATTTTAATTCAGTAGGTAATTTAATAATGATGGGTAGAGAGAAAGATTATGATATTTTAATTTTCTCTAAGAATATTAAAGGAATTAAAGAGTAATGCTTGAAAATTTTTCAATTTCAAATATATTGGTATTCTTCCTTCTAAAAATTAAACTCAAGAAATTCTTGGTTTAAGTAAAATATCATTTTTGAAAGACATTTCAGAATAAAGTTTGTTTTTGTTTTGGTGTTGGGAATGGAACCCAGGACATCATATGTGCCAGGCAAATACTCTATCACTAAGCAACATCCCTGACTCTTTTCATTGTATTTTGAGGCATAGTCTCACTGAGTTGCTCAAGCTGGCCTTGAACTTGAGTTCTCCTTTCTCAGTCTTTTGAGTAGTGGGGATGATAGGTCTGCACCACCATTCCTGGCCTAATTTATGAACTTTTAATTTAGGTATTTCTTGGTTTTCTTCCTTTCATATATTTGCAGTTTCACTCAATCTGAGGCATTCATAAAATTCAGATAGCCAGGCGTGGTGGCACACGCCTTTAAACCCAGCACTCGAGAGGCTGAGGCAGGAAGATCCTTATGAGTTCGAGACCAGCCTGGGCTACAAAGTGAGTTCAAAGTCAGCCTGAACTGCCTAGTGAGAGCCTGTCTCAAAAAATAGGGCCAGAGATTTAGCTCAGTGGCCTAAGTGCCTGCCTGGCAGGCATGAGGTTGTGAGTTTGATCCCCTGTACCAAAAAAAAAAAGCAAAAAAACCCAGAAAGTGCAGATACCCTTGCTGCCATTATTGCAAATGGGAATGTGCAATGTCAGAGGCAAGAGACACAAAGCCACTGTTTCCTTGACAACTTCCAAGGCTGTATACCTGGCCACGATATACTGAACTTCTGAAGTTAATGACTGAATTGTTCCCTTTTTATCATTATCTGGATGTACATTATGATGAAATTGAGTGTTTGTATAAAATCATTAAGAAGTCCTGAAAATTGAAGAGCTATGGATTGATTGGAGATTAGTTAAAAACTATATTATTTGATCATTTTAAATATATCTCTGTATTTCCTACCCAGCCTAAAGTCTATTGAATGGAGAAAGTACCTGTAGCCTTCTTTTCCAGGGGAGTTAAGAAGAGTTCCTGAAGATGGATCAATTGTATTATTATTATTTTTTTTTATGGATTTGGCCTTGGGCAGAGAAAAACGAGTTCTTTCAAACAGGTCTTTTGACATGCTTATTGAAGTCGAACCTAAAGTAGTTTAAAAGCCTCAAAACTAGAAGCACAATTTTATTTTCTGTGGGGGGTACTGTTCTCCTTTCCACACACACTCCTAAATAAGTAGCTAATTGTTAAAAGGAACAGACTAAAGTGGTTAAAAAAAAAAGGGTCTCAGTCTGCAAGACACTTCAAAACCAATTTTGAATTCCCTTCCTTCAAGGTGTGAAAAGTATGTCTGACAGCAACAGACTGTAGACTTTGAACTTTTTCTTTAAAATGAACTGAGGAAAGTGCAAGATTGGGAAACTGAATTATCATAGAAGGCACTCACTCTTTACGATAGTTGATCAGTCTGTTTGGAGAGACATTATGCTTTTGTGTTTTCATTTCTTTCTAGGAGAGGTATTTTTGGCCTTTTCCCGGTTTAATTACTCCCCAGGGCTCAACTTCTGGTTTGGCTTTCTCTGGGGTTGGCCACCTTTCATTAGCCTGTGTACTTTCAGGCCAGCTTACCCAATTTAAAACTCTTGGTCCCAGAGCCCAGACATCAAATTATCAGATAGTTTATTTTCTTTTCTGTGTACTTTTCTGCATTCGAGTTTAAAAAAGGAAAAGCAAACCAAAACCAAAAAAATTGATGTTTCTTAGTTCTTATTTTCTTCTTTCTCTAAAAAACAAAAAACAAAACAAAACAACCCCCCCCAAAGCAAGCTCTGGCTGATTCCAGAAATGGAACAAAAATTGTGCATAGGACCAGGGAACTGGGGAACAAGGGCTTCTCATCCTTTAGAGGAAACCCAGCAACCAAGAGAATTAGAAACCACATGTTTAATGCACAATTTAAACAAGATGTTTCCAGACAGCCCCTCCCCCACTTTATTTAATTGGTTTTCATTTTGTCACTTTTTGCTGTTACTGAACCAAATTCTTTGACTGCTGATAATAAAACGTTGTGTGAAGAAGTAATTTTGAAGCTGCTCATAGAAAGACATGCTGAAGCTATATTCTAGAAGCCTTTTTCCTAATATCTGTCCTGTCTGTTTGCTGATAGTGTAGAATAATTCACAGTGTTGCTCTTCAAATATTTTAGAATTTTAAATTTCAGGAGCTACACACCAAAGTGCTCCTCTTATTTGCATTGTTTAATAATCACTTCTTATTTGACAAATGGGAAGAATACTTTTTAACATGTGTATGACTTGTAAACATGAAAAGAATTCTGAAAGTTTAATTGCTTTCTAAAATGAAGTATGAAATTTAAGGAAGAAAAAGGAATATAGTGGAGATCAATTTAATACATGATGACTTTCCTGCTAGGGAAGACACATTTTAGTTTATCATCTAGAAAATGAGGATTACATTCACCTCATAGGAATGTGGTGAGGATGAATTAATGATGCCTGCCAAGTGCTTTTTCCATTTTGAGGATAAAATTGTCTGTTGATTTTTACTATTATATAGTGTGTTTTTCTCAGAGTTTGAAGGCTTATGGAAATTCAGTGACATGGAATGTGTAGACCGGAGTGGGAAGAAGAGAAGGATCTGAGACCAGCCCTGGCAAGACCTTTGCTTGCTGTTCACAAATACTTGAAAAACCAGAGAAACCAAAGCATGTCCGTACATAGTGACAATAACAACTGTCACCATAGCATGCTGCATCTCAACCAAGATATTACACAACTCTGACTCCTGTGGTACGTTTACTTCCTTTGGCAACTTTCTGGTTTCTGTGCCTTTGAGACTGCTTTGGCTCCAAGGGCTGGTTTTCATCCTTCTGGGTAAAGAAACACTTTATTCTTGTCACCAAAGGGTATTCTGGTTCCAGCGAATGAATTCACTCTGAAAAATCCCCACAAGAGACTAAATGTAAATCAGAAAGTTGGTTAATTAGTTTACTATTGAGAGGGGCCCCCAGGCTGATAAATGGGACCAGCTGTCTGATGGGCACCCCACTTGGTAATGTCATCCACCACTTGGAAGCTTCACAAGCGAGAATCACAGTACAGAGGGAGGGAAATTGGGTTTCTAGGGTGCTTTCATCAAGCTCTGCAGGGCTGAGGACCCTCTATTCTTTACTTTGGGTGTATTTCTGTCTATCCAGCTAAAACTATTGTGTAGAGCAGACCACTTTTCCCTGATTATGCTGTAGAAACACTGTGAAATTCTTATTCTCTGAGTGTATAAATTTCTTTTGTCTGGATTATATGTTGACACTAAAACTTTTAATTTCCTTGCTTTTAAGTCTTATGCTTGACAATATATAATTTTAGGAAATTATCTTTTGTGGAGTATATTTCATCTCTTCATTGTCTTAGGAGAAGCTTGGAATAGTAATCTAACTCTGTTCTGAGCCTTGAGACTCCCCGTTAGACTTTTTCTGCTCTAGACTCACAGCGTTGGAGTTGAACAAAATCTTAGACATCATTTACCTCATTTCCTTCATTTTACAAATGGGAAAAATATGACCTAGCAAAGATTAAAAAAAAAACTTTTGCCTAAGGTGGATAAATGACAAAAAAGACAGCAAGTGACTCTTAGTTTACAGCTTTAAACATGTGGTACCTATTTTACAAGCCATTTTATTTCACAGTTTTCTTAATTCCTGTTATTCAACCCATGATCCAATTTAGTTTTACATCTACTGAAGTGTTTGTTTAAAATATTTACTTTTGTTCTTATCAAGAATTGTGTTGCTTAAACCAGAATACCAGATCTAACTGAAGATTAGCTGCTGCTGCTTTTTTTTTTTTCTTGGTGGTACTGGGGATTGAACTCAGCGCCTCGCACGTGCTAGGCAAGCACTCTACCACTGAGCTACATCTCTAGCCCCAAGATTGACTAGTTCTTCCACGTTGTATGTCATCAATAGGAATGGTAGTAAACTGGCTTTTAGAAAAGCTCCAATTGACTTTTTTGGATCTACATTTTGCCTACCTGTTGATGATGAGTGCTGCTGGCCATGCAATAGATCCTCCATAAATATTTCTTAATAAACTCATGTGTTAAAACTTGATCAAAAAGGAGAAATCAAGTTAATTAGGTTGAAATTAATCCTAGATGCTTTAGCACAGATATGAGATTTGATGGCCTTTTGTTCTAAAACATCTCTTATTTGAAAAATATCCCAAAGTGCTATTTGAAGTCTCCAGGGTACCACATCTCAGCGTCATGATCAGCCAGTTAGCTATTAAAGCCTGTGTCCTGGAAGATACATCATTTTTTCTTTCAACTTTATTCTTTGCTTCCCATTCATCAACAAGTTTTGACATCTTTATCTCCAGAATGTAGTAAACCTTTATTTTCTACCACTTCTACCCGTATAATCTAAGTTACTGTCATCTCTCACTTAGATGACTCAATGTGCTTACTAACTGGTATTCCTTCTGCTCTTCCTGCTACCTCATGGCTGGGGATTGAATTCAGGGCCCTATGTATGTCTCACCACTGAGCTACACCTCTAACCCTTATTTCTTTTTTT